>PVJX010006103.1:0-80210 GCA_004027295.1 Dolichotis patagonum | reverse complement strand
CAAGGATGTCCATTATCACCACTGCTATTCAACATAGTACTGGAAATACTAGCCAGAGCAATAAGACAGGAAAGAGAAATAAAAGGAGTAAAGATAGGAAAAGAGGAAGTTAAATTATCATTATTTGCAGATGACATGATACTTTACATAGAAGACCCCCAAAACTCTACTGAAAGACTCCTAGATATAATTAATAAATGGTGCTGGAAAAACTGCCTCTGCACATGCCAAAGATTAAAAATGGATCTATATATTTCACCATGCACTAAGCAGAATTTAATATGGATCCAAGATCTAAATATTAAAAAACATTACATCTTCCAAGAGATAGAATAGGTTTAATTCTTGAAGACATTGGCGCAGACAAAGACTATGAGTAAAAACCTAATTGCATAGAAACTATCGCAAAAAATCAACAACTAGAATCTCATCTTTTAAAAATCTTATGCATAGCAAGAGGAGCCACAAGCAAGGTGAAGAGACAGTCCACAATGTGAGAAAAAAATGTTTTCCATCTGCTCCTCAGACAAACGATAAAATATAAAGAATGCAAAACAATCAAACCTCCAAATTTAAAGACCCAATCCAAAAATGGGCATCTAAGATACATAATACACTTCTAGATGAAAAAATACAAACAGCAAATAAATATATGAAAAAATGTTCATCATCATTGGTCATTTGGGAAATACAAATTAAAGCAACACTGAGATTCCATCTCACACTGAAAAGAATAGCTATTATCAAGAAATCAACCAGTAATGATTGTTTCAAGGTCTGTGGGGAAAAAAGAACACTTCTCTACTGTTGGTGGAATATAGACTGGTACAACCACTTTGGAAATCAGTGTAGAGATTGCTTAAAAAACTAGAGTTAGAAGTCCCATTTGACCCACCTGTTCCCCTTCTGGGTATTTTCCCAGAAGAATTAAAACCATTGTACCACAGCAATATATGTGTACCTACATTTGTAGCAGCACAATTTGTAACAGCTAGATCTTGGAAACAACCCCGAAGAATGAATGAAAAAGATGTGGTCTTTTTATACAATGAAGTACTACTCAGTTATAAAGAAGGATTAACTTGATATTTTTATAGGTAAATGGATGCAATTAGAAACCATACTTATAAGTGAAATAAATCAGACTTGCATGTGTAAACATAATGTTGCCTCCTTAGTGTGAGAACCTGAAAGAGTAAATAAAACCCAAAATGTACAATAGATACTGTAAAATGGAAATAAACTTCAAAAATAAAGATAAACTGAGATGGGGTAAAGGAGAAAAGAAGAAGAAAGGGAAAAGCAAAATAAATACACAAGATATTTATACTTAATTTCTTAGTTCATTGAAAAGAAAGATTTTTGCTGATATTGTTTGGACAATTAAATGCCTGTATCTTGTACTCTCAGTCAGTAATTTAATAACAATATGCAATGTATTTACTATTACTGCTCTCCTAATATCTTGTTTTGCAATTTTGTTTTACTTTTTTTCTCTCTAAAATAAAATTGAGAAAAAAAAAGAAAACTGACAAGAATTCATCTAGTCACTGAAAATATGAAACAAAAAACATAATATGGTCACTCAATTTTGTCAAGAGAAAAAACTGAAAAATAGTGTGGGAGGCACAATCATTGTGGAAAAAATGACTACAAAGGACAGAATCACAAACTCATGTTCATATTTCAGGAAAGAAAAAAAAAACATTATCCTAGAAAGCATCAAAGGAAAAACAGAAGTGGCTGGCACTGTGTGGACAAACTATAAAAAAGTTCAAGGCAGCAAAATTAAAAGTAATTAAATATGACTTCTTTAGAATGTGACTTCTGACTGCAAGACTGAGGTTTCTCTTTGTGTATGAAAGGAAACTGGAAAAGAAAACAATTAAGGCTTAACCTTGGTAAAGTGTTAGTATTCTTTCCAATTTTAAATTGACAGTGATTTTTGGTTCATTTAATAAAGAAATGCAATAATCCATCTTTTGAAAGAGTTAAGTGCAAATTAACCAGAAATACTTGTGCTTGGCAATCATTGCAGTCATAAAGTAATTTAGTTTTGTCAGGGGATTGCTAATTTAAACAATGACCTACCCCACACATGACATTCTTGCATTACTAGCAGATTCTTGGCTAATGGCATCATAATTTCCAAACAATATCACAGAAGACAAACACACAGTAGTGACATTATTGTAACATACTCCACAGCCATCGCTCACCAAGATGGTCTCAACCCCCCCACTCTTCCATTCAGAAAATACCTTCTGGTGGAATAAAACATTAGTGATGGTAGTTGATGGCATAAAGTAATTAAAATTGAGAAAAGCTGAACCTTTTTTAGAATCACCACTTTCCTTTGTAGTTTTAGTAGAAGTTTTGATTATTGTGTTACCTTTGCTGAGTTGGGTGAGACTCACTACCACCCTTTCCTTTGAGTCATGTAGCATGGCCTCTAATGGAAGTGATGACAGCGTGGGATTGAGTCACAGTCAAAAGAAAAAAATAAAGCTGCTTGCAATTGATTATCATCTCTCCAGATGTCACAGTAATTATAAATTATAGGAGCATGTCCTTTCCTAACAGCAATGACAAATCTAAGCAGAGAAAATCAAAAGACTGCTACATACCAAGCATTTACTGTATATGATAGAGTTGACCTTATAGTCAGACTATCTTCAAGGAAATGGCAAACCAGTTCCCAAGAGTAGTCATTGATTCATAAAGAATTAAAAAAACAAAACATTGGTTAGGTTTATCAATGGATAATAAGGAAAGAAATTATTGAAGGGATGAGATAGATTTAAATAAGCATGCTACATAAGAGTCACAGAATCTTCACTGGCATAGCCTCATGTACCCCCAACATTCTGTAAAACTGCGGTTGCTCTATTTTATAAGGGTTATTGTGCTGTGTATGGATACAGAGCTACGATGTTGGACACCTAATGAGGTGGAGGGTTGTCATGGCAACTGTGGACCAAGCAGGTCTCCAGGTAAGAACCCATAACTCTGGCTTTGGGAGTGCAGGAAAAGGAATTTTTATTCCTTCTGGGTCTCTTTGACTTATTCAAACTTATGAAAACTGATAGTGAAGAATATTTTCTCCCCTTAAAGTTATTTGCCAAGAAATCAGATGGGACAGGACCAACCAGTCCCAGACAGCAAACAATGTTATGTAAACTTCACCACTGTGATTCATGTTATTCTCTAGGTTGTTGCTGTTTTCCCGTTTGTTGCCCTCTCCCCACCGCAAGCTTCACTATCATCTAAATATGCTCTTTTACCAGTGGCATGACAGAGAATCAAGATGAATCATATGTCCACATTTGTGCCCCTGAAATTTTTGTGGTGGTAAATGTGGTAGTGACATCTTAGGAGGGGGTTTCTTAGTCTTAGGTTTCTCTAATAATCAAAGAGAAGAAATTTGTAAGTTACTAAGGAATGTGTGAGGTGATTTTACTTTAAGAAAAGCAGTAAGTTTCCTTCCGGTCAGGTGAGACAGCAAGTAACAAAAGTGGGAGTCTCTATCCTCAGCCTTCTGTCATTTGAAATCATAGTTATTTCTATAGCTGCTCCCAAGTGAACACGGAGCAGACAGAGCACACAGTAGCACTTTTCCTGAGGCTGGGACAAGTCTTGCTATTGAGCATTCCTCACAAAAAGCAGTAGAATATTACCAATTCATGGGATAAAATCTACATAGATGTAACCAAATATGTGTGAAAATAACCAGAATGGACAGTTTTCAGCATAGCAATAAATATAAGTCTCAAATGCTGTCTTCTTTGTTCATGGCTTCTTTTTCTGAAGTGTTCTGAAGTCTCCCATATCTATCACTGTCATCTCCATAATTACTAGGAAACACTAGTTTACAACTCATCACCTGCTCCCTACCATCACATTCATTGGTCACCGGGACATACTGTGATTTGACACTTTCTAGAATTCACTCACACATGTCAAGTCTTTCCATGTCATAGTCAGCTGTGACTCAGCCAGTTACACTTGCTGGTGCCCGTCCCTGCATCCTCAGTATTTTAAAGAAGTCTTGCAACTTCTGTGCTGGTAATGACTAACCTCCAAAGGAAGAAAAGCTGACAATAAAGAGAAAGGTTTATCTCCATCACTAGCTCACTACACACTAAATTTTAAATGTGTCAGATTTGTAACTGCTGAGTTGTTTTTCAGCAAAGATGAAAGGAACAGATACACCGCACAGTTTGGATATCATGAATAATATATAATTATGGAATATTTATACAAGATATCATTTCGATAGAACTAGCTGGAGTTGAGCTTATCTTCACAGTTGATCTGCTAATAGCTCTGCTTTGCTTGTCCAGGTGAAAATGACCTTAAAAACAAAACAATCAAATATGTAAGAGAGGGAGGCAGGGAAGGAAAAACAAAAGAAGTAGTTTTAAAGCAGCATTTAAGTTATAAAATGAGATGTTTTTGTGCTTGGCCTCACATACCAGCTTTGAGGGCACAGAGACTAAAACACTATAGCAAAGGAAGCATTGACTGTCTAGTTTTTTAAAATTTCAAGAGTACAATGCCCGATGCTGGAACTTAGGGGGCCGAGCCAACCAGTAAGCAGCCTGCCGCCCTGGAAAGTGACTGTGGTCTGGGGAGCCGCGGCCACCCCGGGGCGGGGAAACCAGAAGCAAGAGCATCTCCTGAGATGCGCACCATGCTGGAACTTAGGACGCCGAGCCAACCAGTAAGCAGCCTGCCGCCCTGGAAAGTGACTGTGGTCTGGGGAGCTGCGGCCACCCCAGGGCGGGAAACCAGAAGCAAGTGTCTCCTGAACTATCGCACATGTTCAAATTCCAATGCGACACAATGTGGTAGATAGAACCAATGGTAGTAGAGCAGAGAAAGCATGGTAGGACTTCTGAATATGTGTGATAGTTCAAACAATTTTCTTTTTTATCAAAAATGAGATATTATAGTACCCATTGATCATTTTCTGTTATTCGGTTCAGAAAGCCCTGGAATTCTTTCACTATATGCATGACTTTATACTATTGTGTTATGTTTGATATTATTGTATTTGAAACTATGCTCAACTCTAGCAGAGTAAGAGATATGGTGTTAGATACTGTTGATGTCCAGTTGACTTAATGTAAAGTACTGTGTTGCCTATGTTGTCCTGTTCTGATCTGCTCTGTACTGCCCCCTTTTGTTTTATTCTCTTTCAAATTAAAAAAAAAAAAGAAAAAAAAAGTATTGACAAAAAAAAGTGTACAATGCCCAACTTTTCTTTGCAATTTTAATGTATCAGCTTTTTGTTTTGTTTTTTAATTAGCCAGCATCATGATGCATACCTGTAATTCCAGCATTCTGAAAGGGTGAGACAGCAGCAGGACTGCAAGTTTTGATTCCCATCTGAGCAACTTGACAATTTAGCAGGATTCTGACTCAAAATAAGAAAGCAATAAGGACTGAGGATATAGTTCAGTGAGAAGGTGCTGGGCTCAATCTCCAGGAAAGAAAGAAAGAAGGAAAGAAAGAAAGAAAGAAAGAAAGAAAGAAAGAAAGAAAGAAAGAAAGAAAGAAAGAAAGAAAGAAAGAAAGAGAAAGAAAGAAAGCCATTTTGCTTGCTGCTTAAAATTTATTCATAGCCATTAAAATAAAATTCATTCAAATTTTAATAATATAGTTTTCAACAATAATGCCAACTTTTTGACTCCAAGGCAATAAACATTGTGAAATATGCCAAAATGTTAACCGATTTTTATCTCGGGGTCAGGAGGTTTGTTTCCTTTGGGGTTTTCTGTGTGTTCTTCCTCTTCTGTACTGAGATTGCAATTCTCTTGTAATTCGAATAAAATTTTAAAAGCTCATTCACATTGTACTCTGGGGGTGTTAAGCAGTACCATTATCCTTTGAGAGAAAAACAAAACTTCTTTTCAGAAGGAAAAAGCAAAGTTCCTGGGAGAATTATATAACCAAACTATTGTTGGCATCCTACTGAAAGAATTCTCTTTGGATGACTTTTATGACCCATAATATTAACTCAGCAGATTTACATTTTCTCTGCTCCGGGTGGCACATTAATTTTCTCTCATTGGTTTCTAGGAAGTTCTGTGCCAGGACAAGATTTCTAGGGAAGAGAACTAGGAACTGGCTCAGCAGGCAACTGGGTCTTCCTTCATAGGTTCTCATCATGGTTTGCACAGGGCAGAACTGTTTTTGGCCAAGGAAGCATGAGGTTATTACATTTTCTTTAAAATGCTTATGGGTTTAAATCAAGGGGGTTTCCATTTAGAGAAATGCACACATGGAGCTTTCATGACACAAAGGGTTTGAAGAAATGAATGGTTTCACAAGTAATACAAAACACAAAAACTAAAGTTAATAAAATTGTGTTGCATTTGGGATTTTTGTTAAACAAGTAGATTCAGCTGCATTGGTCTTACAAAAAATTAATGATATAAGACAATAATGTTTATCTACTTTACTATAAAAATCACCTTTCTGTCTATATGTATCCATAACACTACATTGTAAACCTCAAATACACTCAATAAACTATACTTCTGGACAAACAAAAAATACTCATCGCATTTATTTCTCACGTTATGTCATGTCTCTTACACCACTGGAGACTAAATTAGCTTTATGTTGCTGGACTTTTAAGGTTCTTTTTAAGTGATTATCCATCAAAAAATATTCTATGTGCTCATATTGTAATTTAAGAAAACCAATTTCTGAACTGTTCTGAGGACTTTTCCGTTTATCCCTATTGATGCTGACTCTGCTGGTTCATCAAGTGATATTAAACCTGATTTTCAACTATGACACATTAAAGTGTGAATTTATTTATTTATTTATTTTGTGCTGGGGATCGAACTCTTGACCTCATACTTTCCAGGCAAGCACTGTGCCACTGAGCTATATTCCCAGACCACATCTAGATTTTTAAATCTATTTTGAGTTGATTGTTGTGTAGGTGTCTACTTTTTTAAAAAAAAATAGAAATCAAGTTTTCTCAGCATCATTTATTGAAAACATTATTCTTTGTTTTCATGTTTCCTGTCCTCCCCTTGTTAAAAATAGTTGAATACATGTTTTTCTGTATTTCTGGGCTCTCTATTCTCCTTCATTGATCTGTGTATCAGTTTTTATGCTACCACCATATTGTTTTGATTACTGTAGTTTTGCAATATATTTTAATTCAGGAAATACAGTGTCCCTGACTTACTTTTTCTTTCTCAGAATTGTTTGGGCTAGTCATAATTGTTTATGGTTCTATATAAATTTTAGTATTGTTTACCTACATGAAAAATATCACTGGAATTTTGACAAGAATTTTGTCAAATCTGTATATAATTTTAGTAGTATAGATATTTTACCAGTATTCATGTGATATCTTCCCATTTATTTGTGTCTTCTTCAGTCTCTTTCACCACCATTATATAGTTTTAGTCTACAGGTCTACTACCTCCTGAAGTTTAGTCATAGTTTTTCATGTATAGAAATACTATTGATTTCTATGTGTTGGTTTTGTATTCTGCAAATTTACTGAATTTATTTTACTTAATTGTGTGGGGGGTGTCCACATGCATGTGTGTAACCTTTAGGGGCTTCCACATATAGGATCATGTATGTACAAACAGGGACAATTTTTCCTCTTCCAATTTAGGTGTCTTTTTTTAAAAAAATTTTTTTCTTGTCTAATTATTCTTCCTAGTACTTCCAGTACCTTGCTGAATACAATAGACATCCCCACGTTGACCCAAATCTTGGTGGAAGTGTTTTCAGCTATCTGCCACTGACTATATGTCAGTTGTAGATTGTTTTCTTCCAATAAATGTACTTTCTTACATTAAGGAAATCTCCTTCTATATTTAAACTGTTACAGAGTTTTACCAAGAAAAGATACTATACTTTCCTGTACCAATTGAGAATGATCATATGGCTTTTACCTTTCATTTTGTCTCTGTGACATATCACATTGTTTTATTTATATATATTAAACTAGACTTGTAGCCAGAAATAGGTTCCAACTGATCATGATGTATGATCTTTTTATGTGTGTTCAATTCACTTTACTTGTATTTCACTGAAGATTTTTGAAGATATTAATATGTGACAAACAATGTTATAGAGCAATCAATAGGTAAAAGAAGAAATCAAAAGAAAAATTTAAAAATATCTTGAGATAACTGATAATGAAAATGCAATATATCAAAGCCTATGAAATATGTCAAAAAAATTCTAAGAGAAAATTTCATAGCAATATATATCTACATTAAAAAGATATAGATCAAAAGTTTAATATTATGCCTCAAGGAGCTAGAAAATGAGCAAACTAAACCCAAAGTTAGAAGAAGGAAGGAACTAATAAAGATCAGAACAGAAATAAATCAAATAAAGAACAGAAAAACCATAGAAAAGTCAATAAAGCCAAGTTATTTCTTTGAAAAAGTAAACAAAATTATCAAGCCCATAGTTAGACTAAGAAAAAAAAGAAGACTCAAGTAAATAAAATCAGAAATAAAAGTAGGGATATTACAACAAATGCCTTAGAAATTAAAAAGATCATAAGACATGATTATGAACAATTATATGCCAAAAAACTGGGTAACCAAGAGGAAATGGATACATTTCTAGAAAAAGGCAACCTATTAAGATTGAATTGGAAAGAAATAGTTTGAAAAGACAACAAATAAAGAGATTAAAGGATTAATTTAAAAATCTACCAACAAAAAAGCCAAGGACCAGATGGCTTCATGTTGAAATTCTACCAAACATTCAAAGATTTATTACCAATACTGTTTAAATCTTCTAAAACATGAACTACAGGGAATATTTAGAAAATCATAATATGAGGTTAGCAATAACTTGATCCCTAAGGCAGAGATAAAAAATTTTAAAAATCTATAGTTCATAAAAAAAAAATCTATAGTGTATTTTTAGTTAAACATTATGTTATTACTTTATGAGTATAACAAAATGGAGAAATGTACATGGATCCATGAGTTTCTTTGTTCCTTAAATAGGAGCACATTAAAAAAAACAGAAAGAATATTTTGCAAAGCATTCTTAAATAGTAAAGATATTTCCTACTAAATGAGTTTTATCATAATCACATTTGAGGGATCTAAATTGAGAACTTGCTTTTAATTTCCTTGAATAATAATACCTGTTATAAAATTGCTGTCAAAAGACATGGAGATTTCAATTACTCAGATTTATTCTGTAATTTGGAAATTATCTCTACTTCATACAGTTTAAAGAAAAATTGTTGACAATGTTTTAGTTAGGTTTGCTAACTATGCTGCTGAAACCATTCTATTCAGTCCTATTGAACTATATGTCCAAGAATTATTTCTAATTACAGTTAATAGAGATGGCATACCATTTATTTCCAACAGCTTCTTACCTGATATTAACCAAACCTTAATTTTTGATTTACATTTTAACTTTTTTTCTTCATTTAAAATTCAGACACATAATGCAGACAATAAAATTATAAAAGCAACCAGGCTTCTTTTCACCCAGACCAATATGAAATTCCTCTAGACCTGGCCAGTTATTCTACACCCAATATGCACCAATTATCTACAGTGTGCCAGACATTATTCTAAGTACTAAGAAAATAATGATGTAAATAAAAATGTTGTCTCTGGTGTATTTACAAAATAAGAGGAACAATAACCAAGAATACAGGGCTCTAAGAGAAAATTCGCAAATGAGAAATATGCAATGCTGTGAAATCCACAGGAAGTACTTGTCTTGACTAGGATTCACTAAAGTCACTGTAGAAGAAATTACACTTAAAATGAAATCTTCCAGGCATGGTGGCACATGCCTGTAATCCCAGCACTCAAGAGGCTGAGGATGGAGGACTGTGGCAAGTTTGAGGCCATGCAGTACTACATAGTGAGTTCAAAGCCAGCCTGAACTATACAGTGAGACCATGTCTCAACAAAACAAAAAAAAAAGTATTGCCAGTTTAACTCCAATATTGGTTTCCTCTTTATTCTATAGTAACAATATTTGACCTTGATATATACTTATACAAAATAAAGGCTGCCTTCTTTTTTGCAGATAAATTGAGTTATACCAGTAACTTTTAGCAAATGAAATAGTAAAAGTGTTGAACGCTTGACATGTACCCTTAAAGGGAAAGTACGTGATTCTCTTTCCCTTCTTCACTTTCTGCAGGCTGGAATGCAATCATGGTGACAAGACATCCCAAACTTCACACACACACACACACACACACACACACACACACACACACTCTATGGAGAGTGAAAATAAATAGAATGGTTAGGCATCTGCAGATATTCAGAGCACAGCATCACATTAGCTTAAAGAGAAAGAAAAACTCAATCTTATTTAAATTGCTGTTATTTTTGTTCTGTTTTACACATGTGGACACATATCTTAACACTTTTTTGAGGAAAGAGGCTAATTAAACTAGAAGAGGACAGCAAATCAGCCAAGTAATTTCACAAAGTTTATTCAAAGGAAATAAGTTGTATGACTGATGTGGAAATAAAAAAAGGGTAGTTTCATTTAGATGATGCTACAAAGGTAACATAGACTATTGTAGTAATGGCTATATTATGATTTATATCTAGATGTCCAATAAAACTGCATGAGATCATAGACAGGACCTTTAGGTGATTAGATTATGGGAGTGGCATAAGTGGCTTGATGTTAGGAGGTGGGGTGTGATCCAAAAAGATAGGTCACTAGGGAAGTAATCTAGAGGGTTCATTGCCCACCCTCCCTCATCCTTTGATGTTCTTTGCTTCTCCTTCACCATGCCGTAAGGATATTCTCTTCCATTCCATGGAGACAGCTGACTATGAACTGAAATGTCAGCAAACTGTGCATCAAAATTAACCTTTTCTCCTTCAAATTGTGGGTGTCATGTATTCTGTCCTAGTAATGAGGAAAGTGACTAAAATAGATTTTGGTACCAGGAGTGGGGTCATTGCTGATAAACTGCCCCACCATGTGGCATAGAAGGTTTTGGGACTAATTCATGGGAAGAGTTTGGAAAGGTTTGGAGAAGCAGGGTGGTGAAGTTTAAAGATATTGTATCTGAGTGTTATGGGAGAGTCTGGTCAAAGCTCAGAAGGCATAATGCTGAAAGTGTTGCTGTTGGTAAAGGCTAGACACTGGAGGTTTCAGTTGGAAACAAGGATTTATTGGCAGTTAGGTTCTAAACCACATGTGTTATGCTCCGACAGAAATTTGTCAGTGTTTTCCTCATATCCTGAAATTTTGTAAGAGATTGCTTAAGGGTAGCAGATTAATTACTCTGGAAGAGGAAATTTAAAGCCAGTCCAACATTCAGACTGTAGCATAGGTACTGCTTGCTCCTCTTAGCCAGGTTTACACTGAAAATCAAGAGGAAAAAGTCCATTTTACAAGTTTTCACTTTTAGCAAAAGGAGAGTTTGGCTGATGAAAAGATTAGCAATAAGAAGCAGCCAAATACTTTAAAACAGGACAATAGAAAAATGACTTCAGGGCATCACAGGAACCAGTAGGACGTCTTCTTTTGCAGGCTTGAAGTTGCAAAAGTAAAAGACTTTTCTTTGAGAAGAGAGCCCCAGGGCTCCCTTCTCTGGTGCACAGAATGGCAACAAAGGGCTCTGATTATACTAGCGATTCAGTTCAAAGTTTTCAGCCATCCAAGCATTCAGAGGCCAGTGCAGCCACATTCAAGGAGTCCAGTTACTGCTCAAGCTAGCAGCAGACCTTAGCATCATCCATATGTGCTGGCTTTATGGACATGGAGAATTCAAGAGTTGTGGAGTCAGGAAGAGTTCTACCCAGATTTCGGAGGATCTGGGAGACCCTACAGTGTGCCCTGAGAGGGCGGTATATCAAGATGTGAGGGTAAAACCAAAAGTAGAGTGGTGACCATGGAAAGTTAGAGATGCCAAGTACATGGAATGTCTGAGGAAAGGCAAAGAACAAAGCAAGCCCCAGAAAGAAGCTGTAAGAACTTCAAACACCAGCAATGCCATGAAGTTAGGGTCATGCAAACCATGTGGCACTGATGTCTCACCACAGATTATTCCAGGTGCTCTACATTGAACTCTGTAATTTTTGTGTCTCTCCTGATGGATTTTGGTCCTGCTTCAGTCCTACCAATTTTTGTTACCCTGTTACCCTCTTGGAATGGAAATGTGTATCCTGTATGTCATTCCCTATTGTATGTTAGCAGTGTTTACCTTCTTTTTGACATTACAAGTGCTCATAGCTAAGAGTTCGCCTTAAGTGTCAGAGGAGACTTTGGATTTGGACTTTTTGGCAACACTAGAACTGTTAGGACTTTTATAACTATTAGAAATGGAGTAAATATATTTTACATAAAGAGATTTGCATGAGTCTTTTTGGAGTTGAGGACAATGGTTTTTTTTTTTTTTAAATGTCCCCCTAAAGCTTCATATGGATATAGACAGGACCTTTGGAAAGTGATAGGATTACGAATATATAGCTGGCCTTACATTAGGAGGTAGAGTATGGTCAGAAGAAGGGGTCATTGATGGTATAACTCAGGAGGGTTTATCTCTCTCCCCAACTCCTCTCTTGTTCTCAACTGCCCTGTTGCCATGCCATGAGCAATTTCTTTTCTGCTATGCTCCTGTGCCATGCCATCTTACCTTGGAACCAGCCAAATACGAACTAAACCTCTGCAAACAATGAGCCAAAATAAACCTTTCCTCTTTTAAATTGTATTAGCTATTTTGTTCTCTCAACAAGGAAACTGATTTAAGACAGGCCCCAGTGCCTTGACCATGTGACTCGCTTTGACCAAAAACAAAATGCCAAGTAAAGTGTTAACAATGTCTTGAAAAGGTTTTACTCTCACTTTGCTCTTTTGAGCCTTAACAACACCACTTGTGAACAAGCATGAATGAACTTACTAGAGAATGAGAACCCATGAGGAGTAGAAATGTGCAGTCCCTGCTGAGGTCTCTTAACCAACCAGCCTACAATGACCAGATTGGATTATCACAGCAAGTGGCTAAATCTGGTCTTTTGAGACATCCAAGAGTCAGGCCTCTGTCCTAGGATTCCAACAACAGTAAGAGAGAGACTACTTTGGACTACCTATCTCTAGCAAGGCTCCCAGATGACCTCACAGACCCACCAAGACAGCTCAGGCAAGAAATGACTATCTGACCTACCCAGTTATGAGCAAATAAATTTTTATTTTAAGGTGTTAAACTCTGAGATGGATTGTTACATAGGAAAAGCTAACCAACACAAACAGAGCACAGAATACATGGAATCTTATAGTTATAATTCATTTATTTAATACTTACAAAGCACCAACTACATACTAGGTATTGTGTCTATGAGGCATTGGAGAAACAGCAAAATATTAGACACAGCCCTTATAGATCTGATTTTCCCTATTATTTCCCATTATTTGATGATGCTAAGGACCATAAAGATCCTTAATATTAATATTAGACTTCCTTAAAGCAAGGAAGCAACTGATTAGGTCTGTATTTTTAAGATATTGCTCCAGTTCTATATAGAAGATGAATTAGAAAGGGAAAAGTACATATACTAACAGGCAGGTTAGGAATTTGACACAATAGTCAAAGGGAGGGGTAGTTGTCAGTGATGTGGCTTAAATTTAGATGGTTTCAGTGAACATGAACAGTCAAGAGATTAGTTAAGAGGTATAAAGAACAAGATTTGATAACTGATTAAAAATATAGAAAAAGGAAAAATGATGACCAGGATCATTCACAGGTCTCTAACTTTAGCAAGTCACCAATAAATAAGAGTGCTATTGAGGGCCAGGGATATGGCTCAGCAGCACAGCACCTTCCTGGCAAGCACAAGGTCTTAGTTCAACTCCCGAGACAAAACAACAACAACAACAACAACAACAAAAAAATAACATAGGAAAAGTTTGAGGACAGAACAACAAAAATAGAGGTCTATGTAATGAAATTACTCATTTAAATTTGAAAATATTAAATGTTCATGAAATATTAAAGATATTCAAACAGTAACTGTTGTAGTCAGGTGTTGTGAGGAGAATAATTATAATCAGGACACAGAATTTATAATATTGTTTTATGATGGTTAAACACAGAAAGTGCAGGAAATCTGCACAAATCTGGTTAAACACAAGAAAGTACAGGAAATCTGTCCACAACACCAAAGACAGACTATTCAGCCAAAGGCCTGAGTCCTACAGCAATGTCCTGCGTGTGTGCAGATGAAGACTTAGAGCCCATGACAGTGCCTCCCACGAGTCCAACTATTGGTCTAGAGAAGGACTCATGCCAGTCTGTTTTATAGATCTACACTGGGAAGGCCCAAAGGTCAGTATGGAGGCTAGAAAGTCTATGCCAGCAAGGTGAAGGAGCTGTGCTGATAGGTTGAGGGTTCTACACTGGAGCCAAGAAGTCATACTCAAAATAAGAACCAGGGCTCCGTTGAAAAGTACCACAGCCATCTTCAGTGACACAGAGGTCCCGAGCTCCCCTGATGAAAAGAACAGTGGAGTACATGCCAGAAAGCCAGCATGATGAGTTTCTCCTGGAGATTAAACAGCACACATCTTCCCCTCCAGAGCCAGGAAGTGATGCTCAGTGTAAAGACCAGAGCTCCCTAAAAGTGAACCACAGCCACCCTCACCAACAAGATCCCGAGCTCCTCTGATGGCAATGGTGGAACTCACACTGGGGAAGATAATCATGAGGAACTCCTCCAGGAGAACCAATGGCTCAAAACAGCAACACTTTGAGAAACCCACAATGCCTAGCTCTTCTTCTCCACGTCTCTATGCCGGCAACTTTCCACAGGTGGGCTGTCTCCATTCAGCATCATGCTGATGTAATTTAGCTGGTGTTAAGTTGACCACTAGTTTTTAATCCATAACAGTAACTATGTGATTCTGGAACTCCATGAGTCAGCTGTTCTACATATATCATGATAGAAATGCAAGTCGTATAGGAACATATAAAGATTGCCTAGATGGAGAACACTGTAAATGAGGATAACAGAACACCCTGGGCAGAATTCATAGAGAAGGAGAATCTACCTGAAAAGATTGAAAAGAAGCAATCAGAAGACTAGGAACATGGAGTGACAGAGTGTATCTTGATATCCAAAAAAGGAAAAAGAATATTTTAAGTCAACAGTGTTCAATTTTACTGAATGTTTCTGAGTGGTTGGATAACAGAAGAACTAAAATGTATTATTTGGCTATACCAACTGGACATGGTAACCATGGGTGAGATTAGCAGGAACCGTTTCTGTAGAATACTGGAAGACAGAATGCAGATTGGAATGAGTTGATAAGCCAGAGAAAGAAATGTAAAAGTGAATGTTAGTACACACACCTCTTTTAAGAAGTCAGATTGTGAAAAATAGGATAAAGACAAATACTATTGCCTAGTGTCGAAAATGACAAGGAATCCAATCTAAGATGGAAGATTAAAAGTGTGGAGACAGGAGGAGACTGACACATCAGAAAAAAGGAGAGCGATCAGCAGCCTACACAGAAATATGAAGTATGAGAGTAAGCATGGCAGAAATAGTTAAGCAAAACTCCTTGAAATGTAGAAAGATGCGGCAGGCAGACATTAGGGCACCCCCAAGATGCACCCCTGTTAGCAGTCCTGGTGCTATTTGTAGGATCCTTTTTCACTGAGTGTGGGCAGGACTTACAACTTGTCAATTAAATATATCAAAAAAACGAGTTATACGTGACTACATACACATGATTAGATCATGTAAGACTGGTAAAGGCCATCCTGAAAGGAGTCTCCTTTCCTGAGTTTGCAAGCTGGCCTATTGTGGGACATGTAAAAAGCAACTGAAGGTCTCTCTGGATAGCAGCCAACAAGATAGAAAATGTTTCAGTCCTACAGCTGCATGCAACTGAATGCTGCCAACAAGCATAAGAGCCTAGAAGGCAATCCTTCACCAGTCTTAGCTGTGAAGAGATGGATGCCCAGCCAACACATTTAGAGCAACAGTCAGAGACCCCAAAGCCATGACTGCATCCCTAATTCAAGGACATTGTGAGAAAATGAATGCAATTTGTTTTAGACTCCTGTTAGGTTTGTGATATCACAAAGCATTCATCATAAATGCAAAAGATATAGTCAGAGAGAGAAACAAATCTATGAACCTACAGTCATCTGACCTTTGACAAAGAAGCCGAACCATACTAGAAAAAGACAATCTCTTTAGCAAGCCGTACTAGGCAAATCTGTTATCCATATGCAGAAGACTGAAACTATAGCTTTATCTCTTACCCTGCACTAAAATCAAATCAAAATTAACCAAATATCTACATATAAAAATGAACTGTGAAAGTACAAGAAGATATCATAAGGGAAAGTACTTAAAGTTATAGACACAGACAAGGATGTCCTGAACAGATTTTCAATCACAGAGGGATAATAATCAAGAATCAAAAAGCGGGATTACAGCAAGTTAAAATTTTCTGCACAGCAAAGAAAACAATCAACAGTGCAAAGAGAACCCATAGAATCAGAAAAATATATTTGTCAACTACTCTGATAGAGGACTAATTTTTAGAATGTATAAAGAACTAAAAAAAAAACCCCTAAAATAAATAATTCAAGTAATAAATGGGCAAATGAACTGAACAGATATTTCTAAAAAGCAGAAATGCACATTGCCAGTTAATATACCCCCCAACAAATGTTCATCATCTTTAGCCATTAGGGAAATGCAAATCAAAACAACTCTGAGATTCCATCTTAATCCAGTCAGAATGGACATTATCAAGAACACACACACACACACACACACACACACACACATACACACACACACACAAAAAAAAACCAGCAAATGCTGGTGATGATGTGGAGAAGAGAGACCCTTCTATATTGCTGGTGGGAATGTGTGCTACTAAGACCACCAAAAAACAAAAAAAAAAATGAAATTCCATATCATCCAGTTCTACCTACCCTAGGTATATTCCCAAAAGAATTCAAACTATCATAATATAGTGATTATAGTAATCCATGCATACCCAAGTTTACAGCAGGACAGTTAACACTAGTTAAGTCATGGAAACAGCCAGATGCCTGCCAACATATGAATGGATAAAGAAAATCATATATATATGTATACATATATATGTATCACATAAATATATATATATATATGAATATCAGCCAAAAAGAAGAATGAAGTCATTTCATTTATAAGACAATTGATGGATTTTGAGACCATGATGTTGAGTAAAATTTAAAAAAAAGAAATTAAGTCAGACACAAAAAAGTTAAATAGCACCTGGTTCTCTTGTATGAGAAACCTAACAGAGAGAGAGAGAGAAGGAAGGAAAAGAAAGGAAACAAAAAAGCCTATTTTGTAGATGGGAAAGAGGATCAAGAAAAAGGTAGAAGGATTCAAAATAATCAAGATATGTTATATGTATGAATCAATTCCCCACAATGAACGTAATTATTATATACTGCAAACATACACAAATAAAATAAAAAAGAGAAAGATATAGTATAAGACTGATAATCAGAGCATGAACTAATACTAAGATATCTGTGTTTAGGATCACATGTTCATCATAGGTCAGCTCTTTAGGAAACACCAAAATAAAGAGATTGAGTGTGGTCTTTGAACATGCTTGGGTTTACACACAGCTCTGTGACTTACCTGCTATATGACCATAAGAAGTTTCCTTTACCTCACTGAGTTTTTGTTTCTCATATATAACATTTCATTGTAGAGCTGCCGCAAATGTTTGAGATCACAGATGCACTATGACTGCACTATCACTATACCCAGGATAAAGTAAAAGCTCAAGTATAGCTCTTCTTGATGAATTTTCATTGAAATTTGCTCCACAAAAATAATGGATCAAATAGATTCAAGAGAAAAAGTGCTTAGAAGACACTGAAAAACAGCAACAAAAAGAAGCGATCTAGCCATATAAGTAGAATAACACAACAGAAACTGAGAAGTTGGATGAAATGGAAAATCCCAGGTATAAAGAGGAGATAAGGCCTGATTACAGACTTAGAAAATACAACACTAAAATTAAGACATAAGATCTTACTCTCTCCCTTTCTAGGAGATGTTAAGTTGACATTTATTTCTCGAAAGATCAGCACATTTCAGAAAGGTCTTTCTCCCAGCTGTGAGTAAAGACTGTTTCAGAACCACACCATCTCTCCAGACGTAGTGCTGGCTTGGGGGCTGGCCTCATGTGCAGCCTGTCACTTTTTTGAGAAGAACATAAAACCATTCTTTTGCAGGTGCTTATTAATCATCTGAAGCTATCTGTTAAAAGCAATAAACAAAGTATATATGGCAATTAGGATAGAATTATTCTTCACAGGAAAATAAAGTCTGGCTCAATATATTTTGGGTTTATACTTGCAAGGAAAAACATGTAATTCTTCATCCCTTCAACAAGAAAAAAAAACTTTTAAAGGACATGGAATCCTGACATGGGTTAATTTATAACTATCTAAAGGTACTCTGAGAACTAGCTCATGTTTGAGAATATATTTTTTTCTGATACTTTAAATAGGAAAAAAAGACATATAATGTAAGGTAAACAAACCCAAACACCACAAGTTTGAATCTCACAGAATTTCTGGTCTTGTGAAATACAAATAGATTTTAAAGTTAGAAAGCCTTCCCATACATTCAACATTTATTCTGAATTAATGTATATAAAAATATCTGTAATGTCTAAAAAATCCCCAGGTGTTTGCAACCATTAATAACTGAAAGTGTGTGCAAACTTCATGCCCTTGGGCAGAACATAAAATTTTGACCTCTTTCCAACAAATAACTGAAGAATTTCTTTATAAGTAAACCACACATTTTGAAAATAAAAGAATTATGTGCAATTCATGAATTTTAGAATGACAGAATTTTTATCTGCATTTTTCATCATACAAATAAATTTTAAATTATATCATATTGTGTGAAATCAGATATTTTGTTGCCACAAATTTAATAATTTTTTTTTGGTCCAAAATTTAAAAGGCTAAGTTTTTTGTTGTTGTAAACCTGTCCCCTTCCAGACCAAATAGTCAAATATAATTGCAAATCTGTACTTTAAGCCACAAAATAAAAATGTTTATAATACAACTTTTTCAGACTAATTATTTCTAGGTGATACTTTAATGTTCATGTGACAATGTTTAACTGATCAGTTATTTGATTTGATCTAACTAGATTTGTTTTATACATATCTTTCTCACTTTCAAAGAATTGTTTTGCTAGATGGCCAAATTGCCAAAATTGTGCACAGCTTAGGATCTTTGAGGATTAGTTCTGTATCTTGATTAAGGTAGCCAGTTTTGAATAAACAAGTCTTGATATTTCTATGTTACTCTAGAATTGAAAACATCTCAAGATGAAGCTTTAGTATGTAAAGATCAGTTTCATTCAATCACAAAGAAATGCTCATTGACATTTTGTTCTGCTGGCTTAGTTGCCACACATTTAGCTAATTGATAAATAGATATTCATTGAGGAATTAAACTCCTACAGGGTGGTCTTGATGAGTCAAAGTCAGGAAATTAATCTTGAGTTTCCAAAACACCTAATGCATATGAAAGTAATTAATTTATAGCTGTGTGGGCTTCAATTCCGCGAATCTATCATGTTTTCCATATTTGATTAACTGTTTCAATGGATAAGGTATTATACTTTCTCATGTCATTTACACAGGGGTGGGATATAAATGAGTCAATTCAATTGGTGTGATCATTAATTACTGCATCATCTCACTTGTGATCATTCTGTTTATGGGGGTAATTTTGTGACGCAAACTGTTTTCCATTACTTTGTAACTTGGTGCTATTTCTGCACACCCTCCCATCCCATTACCTCAGCCTCCAATTCCATCAAAGGAAAACATATTCAAAACTGTCTGTATTGGGGCTGACTCAGGTATCATAGGATATTGACATTTACTAAAAAAAAAAAAAAACCCTAACTGTATGTGATTTTATAATTGATGTATTTTAATTTTATTTAGATTCAATTCTTTCACAATTCATTAAACCTCTTTTATAATGAATGCATTATAAAAACTTTTAAACATTGCATATCAATTATATCTTATTCATGATCCTGTACACATTACATTTACTTATTTAACTAAAAATGTTTATTGCTAGATATAAAATCCCTAGAACCTTCCTGAGTTTCCTTACAGACAGCCTTACCGGTGTTTTTTTATTCGTGGCTGACACAGGACCAATCTTTTATCAGCAGCATTCACACACCTGAGACGGGCTCAGGCACTGTGACCTGCCAATATCAAGACAGCCCTTTTTGAAAGTCCAGCTCCACATTTTAGATGGGTTCTTGAGTCTCCAGAGCTCTGCTGATGACTAAGACAACACCCTAATTACAACGGAACTGGGTTAGAATCAACAACAGAAAGTGTTGAGAAAAAAAGTCCCCAATTATTTGGAAGCTCAATAAGAGCTCTCAATAACCTAAGGGTCAAGAAGAACTCAAGAGGGAGTCAGAAGGTATGTCAACTGAATGAAGATGAAAGGAAAACATTTCAAAATCTGTGAGATGTAGCTGCAGCAGTGCCAAGAAATGCCGAGCTTACAAAAATAGTATAAAAAGGCTGGAAGGCATAAAGAAGAGGTGAGACTTTCTCCTTCGCCTTTCCTTAGCTCGCTGCTCCCGTCTGACCCTTTATGTTATGTTATGGATAAAAGCGAATCTCTCCAGTTGACATTGAAGTCCTCACTGCCAGTATCCCTGGACCTAACCTTATTTGGAAATAGGGGCATTGCACCTAATTAACAAGAAGTCGTGAAGGGGGACCCTGATATGATTGCCGTCCTCACAGCAAGGGTAAATTTGGACATGGAGACAGACACATACACAGAGCAAATGCTACCTACACAACAGGGGGAAGAATGGTGCAGGCGACTAGAGCTAGAAGAAAGGCCAGAGGCTCCCTCCTATCCCTTGGGAAAAAACATGCCAAGGTTCCAGCGTCCAGCTTTCTTCCCGCTCTCCGGTAACCCTTCTCAGCACCTTAAGGACCAGCACCAACTGCACAGCAGGTGTTTCCACCATTCTTCAAGGGCCCTCCGGGAACTTCTGGTTATATCTGCCTCAATTTTTCTGCTTCCATAGTCCCGAGGGATTGGAGCAGCTTCCTGCTATGACTTGTCACCCATGTCACCAACTCCTTCTGTTTAATTCACTCTGTGATGCTAGCTAACAGGTTACAGGCTTAGCCATAGGACCCCCCGACTGAAAACAATCTCATTCAGAGCGAATGCTTCAGTCCACAGCGCACATTTCAAGATCCTACACAATCTGGGTCCTGGTTATTTCTCCGCTCTCATTTCTATCATTTTCTTGGTTGCCCAGCCTGCTCCAGTCATAGTCATGTGTGCCTCTTTGCTAACCCTTGAACATACCAAGCATGCTTGCTTGGGCTGACTTGCTGCCCTACGCTTGCAGAGATCTGCCTGTCACTTGCTTCATGTAAGCCTAAATAGCCACTTAGTAGACATCCTTCCTGCCAGTGATTACAAACGATGATACCTTGGTGTCTGACTGCATTGAGACTCATGGAATTTGATACTTGACACATTTTGACCTAAGTCCCAGTAATCATGCTAGAACTTGTCAGTGTCATATACCTGTTAACTCAAGACCCTTTCTGGCCAAAACAAATGTGCTTGGTACTTGTCATTTTTGGTGCTCATTGCATGTCCTAGAACAACTTAACAAGTGTTGAGAAACCATTGTACCTCTTCTATGTCCTGCACTTTTTCCCATCATTCCTCTTCTGACAGCACTGCTGTCTAACATACTCAGTATCTGCTTGTTATCTACCCTTGCCAGGAACACAAGCTCCATGTTAATCACCGTGGCCCTAGTGTCCAGACCAAGGGCTGGCATACAGCAAGTACTGACTTTGGAAAGAAAGAATAACTACAGATAACTACACATAAACCCCTATTAGTAGGCTGGCTATTGTGCTAAAAATACAGCTGATCTTTGATTTTTAAGGCATGCGTATTTATTTGAGTTTGTCAGCTGCCCTTCCAGTTCCATAAGCATCACCCTGCAGGTCTCCTGAACTCTCTCTAGGATGGTGCCCTTCTCGCGCAGGGGGTTCCCATCTGTTTAATAGTTAAAGGGTTTTATAGTATGGGTATTTATTCTACTTTAAACTTTTACAAAAGTATCAAATCAAACATGATCACTCAGTTACCAGCATTAGGAAGCTGGTCACTGTATCATGAGACTCAACTAGACCTAAATATATCAAAGAAGGAAGTGTAGCTCCTGCCCTTGTGGCATTTCCAATTTCATAGGTACTCAACTCACACATATGAGAATGAAGGCTGATGCTAGTGACAAAGCACACATGAAAATAAATATAGTACACCCTTGCTCATTGAATGAAGAGCCATAGTTGAAGGGCTGTTCCAAGTAGAAAAATTCTGGAGAGTTCTAGGAAGATGGCAGACAAAGAGCCTCTCTGAGTTGCCATCTGGATCTTAGGATACAGCAACAGGAAGAAGACGAGGAAGGAAGTGGGTCCCCGGACCCAGAAGGATCTGAAGTGAGAACTGAAGCCCACAGAGAGAGCAAAGAGAGAAACTTCACTGAAGGAGGAGGTAGCCCCAGAGCCTTCTTCCTGAGTTGGGACTATGTGGGAGAAGTGGTTGAAACCCAGTGACTGCTGGAAACCCCACAGGCCTCCAGGAAGAGATGCAGTGGTGGAAGGGAAAAGTGGATCTGAAGGACTACACTAGCTGGGGTTGAGTGCTGAGGGCTCGGTCGTCTGGAGCAGGAGAGCTATTGGCCGGGAGCCACCTTGGAGAGGGGCCAGCTGAGTTTGGAACTCAGAACAACTGCTAGCCCCATCTAGCGGCTCCCAGATGAGTTTAAACCCCCCAGAAAGTGCACTGTCAGCTGCAGGCTTAAGGGGTCTGGTCCCAGTCTCACTACCCCGCTGCCTTAAAGCTACTGCTGGCTTACTGGGATAAATCAGCAAGGATCTACATCTGTCTCCACACATTGTCTACCACTGATGGCAGACTCTCATATTGGGTTTTTTTCCTCCATTGTTTGATCTTGTTTTTATATGTGTGAACATGATTCCTAGTTTCTTTGTGGTTGTTGTTCTGTTTTGTTCTTTTATTTCTTCCTTCTCTTTTCCCTCCTGTCTTCTGCATCAATTTCCCAAAGTTTGAATGATTCCCGCTTTGTCCTCCAGCCTTGCTTCTAATCTCTTCCTCTTCTTCTATTTCTCATTTTCTTCCCCTAATCCTTTTAAGATTTCTCCTGAGGGTAAAATTGGCATATAGAGGGCTTATTTACTGCACACAATTTTCTAGTTTGTTTTAGATTTTGTTATATAACCACTAATATAGTTCATCTACTTAAAAGTGGTAACTTAATGGTTACCTCAGTTTGTCATTTTCTAGACTGTGTTTGATGCTATTGTTATTGGTAATTGTACCACTTTAGCCAAAGTGACATAGTGGTTCTAACCAGCTGTTCTTCCTGGTATACAAAGTCTGAGATTACCTAAGGGTCATAGAAAATGCAATGTACCAGTGCCAGAGAACCAGGGGCCAGGCCAAGCAGGCAGCAAATTCTCATCCCCCACAAAACCCAAAAACCTGCTACACCTGGAAGACACCTCAGAAAAATAGTCACTTCCTAAGGTGTCTAAACATTGGCAATAAAGCAACTCACCATAAGCAAGCATCAACCCAGGAATTAAACTAAAAAAAAAAAAATGAAAAGACAAGAACATCCAGTTCACCAAAATAAAACCCAGGGGGCAAAGGAGGTGGGACAACCCAAAAGCCACCCACCTGGCCACTCTAAAGTGGTAACAACAGAGCAAATAAGTGAGGCTCTAGAAAAAAATGAAATAAGAAATAATTTCTCAGATAACTACAGAGATGGTCACCACAATGAAAAACATGCTTAGTGACTCTATAACAGATAAAAAAAAAAAAAAAAGGATTTTAGGATAATGATGGAAATCATGAATGACCAACACAGGAAAGAAATGGAATCCAGAAAAACTCGAAAGACTGAGCATTGCACTAGGATTTAAAGAAAGGACAAAGATGGATGAGGACGAGAGAGAAATGAAAGGACACCTGCAAAATCAAAGGACAAATACACAGATGTAATTACATTGGACACTTGGAGTTCACAAACTAAAACACTATGCATTTGACCACTGGCCCCTCTTTTTTGTTATCTGCTTTACTTTATACATTCTCTTAAACCTATCCAACTTTATTCTGAACTTAAATGCTTTTCTGCTTTACATGGCGGGGTGGACTCACTTAATAAACTCCTTCCAACTCACTCCTCTGGTTTTACTTGAGGTTATTTCCAGTCACGTAATCTGAAATAGATAGGCTTTGATAGTCTCCATCTTAGCATTTCTCTCATAGCTCTTATCAAAATTTACAGCTGTGAATCTATTTGTGAGCTTATCATTTGCCTGCCTTGCTAGATTATTAACTAGGTAGAGGCAAGGAGTATGATTTTTCTTTGCTGTATACATACTGCTTAGTACAATAACTGGCACTTCCTACCTATCTGTTGAAATGCAATTAAATAGTATGTATTTCTGTGGAGCCCAGAAATCCAATCCATATATAAAACTGATTCCAAACCCTAGAATAGTTTTATCTTAACACTTACCAAATTTAAATTATCCTGACTTCATTTTTTTAAAGTTGTCCTAACTTCTGATATATAGAAATATATATCCCATCTATATATAGATAGATAGCATAAATGGTAATATTTTGATTTTTACCCATAAAACTAATTAAAATTTAGATAAAATATTTCATCTTTTATGTTAAACATAATTAGCTCATGAGAATTAATTCACCCAAAGTCAGGACAATGACTCTGGACAGGATTGAGGAAACACGTGGCATAGTCACTTCTGTCACTGGCCCACACAAGGTGCCTGCCTGGGTGCAGATCAGAAGAAGCCACATCCTCTGGGTGGCCACGGTGATGCCCAGTGCACACTGCTCAGTGAGTTAAGCCTGGGGAGCGTTTCAGCTCCCCCTCTAGATGCCCTGGACTGCGCTGGACCCCCAAATGAAAGCCCTGGCAGGGGGACGTGAGCAGGATGATCTGGCCACCCTGTGTAACTCCATTTTCTGCAGAAAAAGAACCAATTTCATTCATCCCGATAAGCTTGCTCAGAAAGGGGCTTTCTCCTCTGTACTTCTGGAGCTGTGGTTGAAAAGGAAGACCATTTTTCATATCCAAGTGTGTGGACATCTCTGCCCTCTGGCTGCAACCTCCCAGTGGGCTTTCAAGATTTAATGTTTGGAAATAACCCGGTGTTGATTCCTGACTCCAAGAAACGATGTTGCAGGCTGTGGGTGAGGTTTGCAATTTTCCCTCTGGCAAAAAAATAAAAAAATAAAAAAACAAATCAGAAGTTAGTTCACTTGTGTAATGCTTCTTAATAACTATCTGGAAATTATAGCAGTGTCACTAAGTAAGTTTTGCTATCTCATAAGTGGTGCAGTTATTTGACTTCTATGAACAGTAGACAGGAAAAATTCTAGCTCCCACGCCTCCCAGTACTCTGGGAGCTTGAAGCAGGAGGATTGAAAGCTTGAGCCCCACCTGGGTATCGCTGTAATTCACTGAGACCATGTCTCAAAAATAAAAAATATAAAAGGGACTGGGAATGTAATTTAGTATGAAGATCACAGATTTCATCCTCAGAATGAGGGGGAAAAAAAGAAAGATCAGTTTGGTTTCAGTAATCTTTTATAAATGCTCTATAGCTTGAATCATAGAGTTATATGTTGTAACAGACAATGTTTTAAAAACCAGTGTTAATTTAAGTGTTCTTGGTCTTGAGATACACCCATAAGGAAGGGCTGCCCTAAATCACTAACATGAATTCATCATATGGCATGGAAGTACAAGCCACTGAAATAAGATTTTAGAATCATCTTTAAAGTTTTGAGGGCTGGGGCTATAGCTCAGTGGTATAAGTACCTGCCTAGCAATTGCAAGGTTCTGAGTTCAATCCCTGGTATAAATAAATTAAGTTTTGAATAGTGCAAAGCACTCTAGATTGGGCTCCTGGGTCCTGGTTTTTAAACTACCTAACTAAATGAAATTATGCAAATGATTTAACTCTGATGGGATTCATCTCAAGATCTATTAAATGAGAGTCTAAAGTCTTAAAGTCCTTATAGTGATTTATATTAAAAGTCCTCCAAGCAGGAAAAATGTCAGATAAAACAGTCTATGAAGATTTATAGTCACATGCAAGTACTGCATCACAGCCCCTGGGAGAAAGGGGAAGTGCGTCTTTAGGGTCTTACCTTTAGCTCAGAATTGGGTCAAACACTCCGCCTCTCAGTTACTCTGATCTGGTCACTTTTGGTAAAATCCTAGCTCCATCAGTAAATCCCAGCCCCGAAAGCTTAAACAGCGAGTGGGACCACTGTAAAGTTATTTAATCAGCTACCCACCTGAACCATCAGCAACTTTCACATGAGCTTTTCGAATCTGTGTCCAAGAAGTGAAGCAAATCCAAATATGGTGAACATTCCTCCACTGCCAAAATGGGAAGCTGCCTTATCTCCTCATCAAAACCCATCCACCGGGAAAACAGCTCTCCCGCTAAATACCCAAATGGGCAAAAGCACATTCTGCGTGCAGTCCCATAGAGGTCTGTCCCTTTGCCAACTTTTAGGGATGCAATAAACATCAAAACACAGCTCTTGGTAACGTGGACATCCTTTTAGAAACACTTTAGTCTTTGTCTAGCTGGGGGAAAGGTTCGTGTATTTGTATACATGGAGGTGGAGGGCACAGCCTTTCTGGACACACCTGCAACTAATTCTTCCTCCAGAACTAACACCTCTGTATTAACAACCAGGGAGGGAGGAAAGGGGGGGGAGTGTGTGTGTGTGTGTGTGTGTGTGTGTGTGTGTGTGTGTGTGATGTAGAAGGAAAGTTGATTCCCAGCCTGCTTCTTTCTGCCCACTTAGGGCACTGGAGCCTGAGCTAGCCTACTGGCATCTATGGGGCTGGGCTTGGATGCAGGCACAGAGGGCCCTCCAAGGGGGTCCTGGCGTCAACCTGCCCAAGGCCAGGTGAAGCCTCCGGCAGAAGACCCAACCTCCTCCCCGACCCTCTCCCCACGCGACGCTACCCACACGCGATTGTGCCGCTTCAGTAGCCGCGGGGTTTTCCGCCGGACTGGGTGGCCCTTCTCCAAGTCTCCAAACCCCTCACTCACTGCACCTCTACATCAGACCTCGAGGCTCACCGGGGACCAGCGGTGCCCGGTGGTGCGGTCGGCGAGGGAAAGAGGCCGAAATGCTCTCTGTCGTCCGCTCACTCGCGTGGCCAGAGACCAGGCAGGGGTCGCCCTAGCAGCCCCCCACCTTTTTCCTCACCTCCTACAGCCCACGCTTCCTTTCTCTCGCAGCCTCAGCCCGGGCAGCGCGCAGGACACCCAGCCGGAGGCGACCGCCGCCGGGCAGCCCCGGAACCTGGGGCGCGCCCTCGAGGCTGGCTCCGGGAGGCTCCGCGGGCCCTCAGCGCCCCCCTCCCCGCTCCACCCGCAGCAGCCGCTGCCGCGGGGCGCGCGCTCGGCGCCTCCCGCCCTCGCCTCCGCCCCGAGCCGGACGCACGGGCAGCGGTGACGTCAAGGGGCGCGCGGTGGCAGCACCTCCCCGCGCGCTAGTTAAAAAGAAGAAGAAAAGAGGGAGCGAAACATGAGAGGCTGTGTGAGAAGCTGCAGCCGCCGGCAGAGGAGACCTCAGCATCCTCCGGAGCCCCGCGCCCTCCCGGCCTCCGCCTGCCCCGCCGCCGCCGCCGCGCCTGCTACTGTCTCACCTAACGAGCGCCCGTCACGCGGACAAGTGAACCTCTGTGAACGTCTCCTCTTCTTTCTTCTCCTCTCCCAACTCGTTCTCCTCCTCCCACTTCCCAGGCGCAGCGGAAAGCCCCTAACCCAACTGACACTGGCACGACTGCAGGCGGTGTCATCTGCACAACTTTATCCGGCTGCTGGGGCTCCTCCAAGGCGCCGGACCCATCGCCTCGTCTCTTATTTATTTATTATTAGTCCTTTTTTTGCAAAGTTGCATCGCGCTACCTATTTTCGCCCCCGCCGCCTCCCTCCGGCTCGCCAGTGTCCCAGCGCCCCGCAGCCTCCTCCGGGAGCCGCGCCCCAGTGGCCCTGCGGGCAGTGGGCTCCCCAGCCTCGCGCGGCCCCCCGCTGCTCGCGGCAGACGATGCTGAAGATGCTGTCCTTCAAGCTGCTGCTGCTGGCTGCGGCTCTTGGCTTCTTTGAAGGAGATGCTAAGCTTGGGGAAAGGAGCGAGGGGAGCGGCTTGAGGAGGAGAAGGTGCCTCAATGGGAACCCCCCAAAGCGCCTGAAGAGGAGAGACCGGAGGGTGATGTCCCAGCTGGAGCTGCTGAGTGGAGGAGAGGTGCTGTGTGGTGGCTTCTACCCTCGGCTGTCCTGCTGCCTGCGCGGTGACAGCCCGGGGCTGGGGCGCCTGGAGAACAAGGTAGGCGCTCCCGGCGTCTCGGATGCGAACTTGGCACGCTGGCTGGGTGGGGATCGCTGGGGCTCTAGGGGCTGGAAGAAGGGTGAAACTTCCCGGGGGGTGCCCTTCTGTTAACTTCCTAAAGCGCTCAGGCGATTCCGTAGTGATTTGCTCTGGGTGCGCAGAGAGCTCTCGGGTCCCCCAGAGTCCGCGCTCGGGATGCTGTGCAAACTCGCCTGTCTCAGAACGAGGCGCCTCCGCTGTGGTACCCGCACCCCGGGCTGGGTTAATACCTTAAAAAGAACTGCGATCCACTGTGTGTGTGTTTGGGACCGAACTGGGCTTTGGCTGCGGTGAAACTGTAAATGAAGGTGGCTGTGATTTCTGGTTTATTTGTCTAGGGGTAAAAAGATTTCTGCCGTTTTCTCCACGTGCTCTGTGCAGAGGGCTGAATCGGAAAGGATGTTGAAGCATGCTCGGTTTACGTCCCCCAGCCCCGTCAGAGCGGGGTGTCTTGAATTACAGTACTTACGCGAGCTAAAAAGCAACTCTTGGTGCCTACAGTGAAGATTCCCGAAGAGCTGCCCGGGGATTTTGCTGGAACGTGTTTATCACCTAAAACCAAGATGATTCTCTGTCCTTTTGTAACACTGTAAATTAAGCCTTTCAGAGGGAGTGAGCTGTCTAGGCAGATTTTCTCTAGGAATTTGTTTACAGAGCGGTGGCATTTACGTTTCCCTTGTGTTGATAAATTTAACCAGATAAGTCAATAGCGTTGGTTCAGTGCAGAGACGTGCTTATTTTTAAGTTTGCAGTATCATTCTTGCCATGAGATGCAGTAATGTGTGCTGTCTACCTTGGTCCAAGGAAAGACTGCTGGGTCACGTCATTGTCATTAACAATCACTGCACATGAAATAAACAGTCAGGTGTCCTAGCTCCCCCTCCCTTTCCCCATTTTAGGTTTAATTAAGAATTCCTCTGTTACAACACTGCAGTTGTCAAGGTCTGAGAGACTTGGAAAACTTGTGCTTCAGACTTGCTGGCCCAGGCATTAAAAAAAAAAAAAAAATACCCAGGCTGAATCTAATTTTTATGCTCAGTTCACGGTAGATTTCACTCTATTCTCATGTAAACAGCTCCTACGAATCAACATATGTGTCTGGGTGGTATCTCTCACTTTGTTTTGTAACAAAAAGCCATATTGCATCATTTAATTTGCTCAAGTCATGCAAATAGGAAAAAAATCAATAGGACAAAAAGGGGTCGACTTATCCTCCTCCCCAGTAAACTGCTGCCCACACACAGAGTCCTGTTGCTTATGGCAAAAGAATAACAACAACACCATTGTATTTGTTAGTTGGTTCACTAATGGGTGAAACTAGAGAACATCATTCTCTTTCAGTCCCCAGCTCTGTCCAAATGTTCATGCCTTTTGAGGGAGCATTTGTCCAACTCCCAGATGAGTGAGAACTGTCTTGCTGCAGGTTTTCAGCTGCAACTCACTCTTTATTCTTACCATATGCAGCCGTAGTCTGAGATTCAGGGAACAGATATTCCAGCATTTTATTCAAAACAATGTCATTAAGTGCCAGTGTTGTAATTGAATTAAGTTGCATTCAGCTACATTCAGATCATCTTAAAGGTTTTACCAGGAGCCCAAAGAACCAGGATGTTGAGAAAGGTTTAGAAATGTTTGCCCTGTGTGCTCTGAATGCTAGAATTATAGGGATGATCTAGCTATACTGACCTCTTCCAGGAACATGTGGGAAGAAAACATAGTTCTCAACTAAATATATATGGCAAAAGGGATGAAGGGGCGGGACTTATAACCCCTAAGAGGGGAGTTATCAATACCAAGAGAAATATATTTAAAAATCTTTTAAAAAGAAATCATTACTAAGGAAACAACCAGGCACATTAGCTATCCACATTCCTTTCGGATATAAGTGCTTCCAGTTTCTAACCATCCCTATTCATTTGGAAAATGTGTCAGAATTAGGTTGGGCACACTAGACTTTGCTGGTTCCATTGCAACTGGTTTAGAAAGCAACAATAGTCAAATTGTTCAAAAAAGCAATTTGATATAGCCTTGTAGACAGATTCTTGACCCATGTTACTTCTCAAATTTTAATAGTTTTTAAAGTACACTATTTTATAATAAACTTCAATGTGTCTCTTTTTCTTGTAAGCCTTCCTGGATTATAATACAGGTCAGAGTCTTATTTCATAATGTACCCATAGGAGAGATGATGGCAATTTGAAGGGGCCCTTTTTTTTTGTTTACAAATTTTTAAAAAGTCCCCAAGAAAGATTTCTGCAGCTTTTCAACAAACTAAGGTAGCAGCTCATTCCTAAGGGAAGAAATTTCTTAGATAGCAACAAACAATTAAGAATATTGCAAATGCACAGCTATGCAATTGAATCCAGTTTCCAGACCAACAAATTTTCTTTAATAAGCTAGCATTGGGTGCCATATTATTGTTTTAATATTTTAATTCTTCATACATTTTAATAATATATATTGTAATAAGACTGTTAGCTACCATTCCAAATCAGAACTGCCAAAATTTTGTCTTAGCAATATTTTTTGCAGTTCCTAAACACAGCATGCCAAAAAGATCTAATTACCATTAGCCAAATTGAATCCATAACCAACTAAAATACCCTTATTTCTAAAACTTGAAGCCACAGTACCATAGAAGTTCTCTCTACCTTGGGTGGTTTCACAGCCAAAGCTGTCAAGGAATGGGTGAAAAGTAATTGTTTTCAAGTGTGCCCTTTTACAATCATTTGTTTGCTCTGGCTCTTTCAGGGACAAAGGCTATTGTTGAACATATCCAACTAAACAAATAACTCATCCTGGGGTCCCTTTAACAGCTGCCTTAGTACAATGATCTATTTACATATTAGCCTAAAATTGAAACTGAACTCTTTAATGACATAATCCAGCTCTATAGTCCAGAGGCACATGTGCTCTCCCCAACAGCTGAACAACCTTGTAGGCATATGATTTTTAGAAATAACATTTTGTGTACTAAGTGATCTTAAGGTGACATCTTAATATACTGTTGTGTAGTTTCTCCTTTTGTCCCTTCATCGAACCCACGTGGGTGCCTTTCTTACCCTCTTTTGTTTAGTTACTTGATAAATAAAGAGAAATACAGAAGGTCTCTGTCACCCATTTTACTGTTTGTTGATAAGCTATAGTTGTAGGCCACACTTTACTCTGGACTCCAGTATTTATCTGAACTTTCTTCTATGGATTTCACTTTCATGTGGCCAGAGATTAAAGGATGACCTACCAGATGTTACAAATTAGTCAGCAACAGCCACAGTCATTACTAGGCATGCTGTAGTAATGTTTCGAAGTTTTACATGATTTCCAAAGTACACATAGTTTAGACCACTGTAATTTGATGGTTTTGTATAAATGGTTTTTAAAAATCAAAACAGGAAATTAGCTTAAATGTCTTCTTAAGATTGATGGCATTGTCAGACGTAAAGTTAAGGACCCATGTGAATGTAGAGAGGCAAAAAACAAGAAAGAAGAAGAAAAGAAGAAAAAAATCACCCTGCACACACCAGTACTCATCTGTCTAAACCAGTGTTGCAGCTTTGGCTGAGTCGGTTTAATTGACTTCAGTAAGACTATTGGTTCATTGAAACCAAAGCCAGAATGATGGCTCTATCTATCTTCAAATAGGTATTTACACTGCAGACCTCACACAGAGCAAAATGTTACCATCCTGCTGGGCCGGAACAGCATGAAACTTTAAAAAGAATAATATTATACTTGATTTCAGATAATTTATTGAATCCTATTTGTGAAACTTTTGATGAGAGATCTTGTGGCCAGGACACATTCCAAAAATTGTAAAAGACAAAATTCTTGAGGCACTAAAAATCAAGCTCTTCCTGGATAGCAGCTGGGAGAGTATATAGGGATCATTTTCTCTCAGCTATAAAAAATGGAAGCATGCAAATTCTCCATAAAACCAGGGGAAATTACCATCCAGTTTTTTAACTCGCAAAAGAGGTGGTTTTAACATCCTGCAGTTGTTTTGTGTTTAGTGGACTGCTGCATAGTAAACAGGACCAAGTTGAGAACTAGCAATACTGAATAAACCTGGTGAGCTCTGCCAGCGTATGGACAATAAAAGACATTTAAAACATTCTTGGAATGCAAATTCTAAGTGTCTGGTGTATGTTTCCTTTTAGAAAACTTTAACCATTTAAGCAGTTGTCATTTAAATAAGTTGATAAAAATAAATTGTAAGTATAATCATGATTAGTAATTTTACTAAATAGTGTATACTAAGCCCTTAAGAAACATCATTTTTTTCCTGAAGTACCATAACTCCTATTGACTTAAGTCCTGAATGCCTAAATTTTAGCATGCTTTTATTCAGTGATTTTTTGTGTAGTTGTTGCTTCATTCCTCCTGAGCCAGTTTTTGTGCAATTATCTATAATATCATAATCTTGAAAAATAGAGGATATGATTTACTAAATTTGTACACTCAACTTGTGAGTGAAATATTTGCTTTAAACAATGATAGCGGAGTTTAAAATGTTTGTTTTAGCATGTAGTTGAAAAGAAATATGAATTAAGTAGAGATATAGTCAGACAATTGGGAAAGTATAATTCATTCACATTGTGGTATTCTTAATATAAAAAAGTCAATGTTTGATTTATATAGCACATTTCATGCCCCAGATATTGTCAATGTTGACTTCTGTATTTATTAAAAGAGTTCCTTCAATTAACTTTTAAAATTAGACCAGATACCAAGAACTATTCTATCAATGAATCATTAAGTCCTAAATCAGTCTTACTCAAAGAAAAGATGTATCATTGTAAAAATAATAAAAGTATATTTTTTATTAAAATTCATGATTATACAAAAGCATTTTTATTAAACCTTTGTGTTTAGTAATGTATATAACATAGCTAATAAACTATTTAGAAAATTTTCCCTGGCTAAGATATAATGAATAATAAAGTCTGGTCTTAAATCTATTTGATTTAGTTTAGAGTATTTTTCAGACAGTTTAGAAAATTTTCCTTACTCACTCTATAGATTGAAAATTAGCATTTTAAAAAGTGTTATGCAAGTACACTTTTGAGACTGTCATATCAGGAATTTTAGGAATGAAGTGGATCTTCACCCAAGACATAAATAAGCCATGTCTTTAAAACTTGTGTTTTGCATGCTGTTGGATAAAGGTATTAGAAATTTTTAAAAATGAAATGTCCTTCTATACATACTTTGAATCAGAATGAAGTGATAGAGACTTAAACACTCTAAATATAATTCTTTTTTTTAATTTTTCACACTGGAAAGACAGATTCCTAGACTGATGTGCAAGAGTAAGAAGCAGGTTTCCGCCTTCCTGACTTCTGTCCTACTCTAGCCCCAGGGACAACTCGCATCCTTATAAAGGCACTCTGTATGGTGACACCGTAAATATTTTCAGAAAACTTCCTTGCCTGATTTACACCAAGGTACTTAAATGATTAGAAAAAGAAAAGCAAAAACAAATCAAGTTTCACATCACTAAAGAAGGTTTGTTTCTGACTTATGGCTTTCAGATATTTTCTGTCACCAACAACACAGAATGTGAGAAGTTATTGGAGGAAATCAAATGTGCATTTTGCTCTCCACATTCTCAGAGCCTTTTCCACTCACCTGAGAGAGAAGTCTTGGAAAGAGATCTAGTACTTCCCCTCCTCTGCAAAGACTATTGCAAAGAATTCTTTTATACCTGCCGGAGCCACATTCCAGGTAACAAAAGAAAATGCATTCAGTTAAATAAATATCCTCATAACATATCCGTTTTTAAATGCCTGTTTACAAAAGATGTAAAATGTACCTTACCCTTTCAAAATCCTTTTTATTTCATGATTAGCTTTTCCAAAGTTGTAAGTTATATTGCTGTGAAAAGAAGTGTTATAATTTCAGTCTACAAAACAGGTGGTAACTTTTATACACATCAGGTTATCAGTGCAAATTTTTTAAGTGTGCTGGGGATGGAACCTGGGCCTTTGCACCTGCTTCTACCATTGAGCTATAGTACTAACCCTTGTTGGAGTTTTCTTTACCTAACAGCGTTAGCCTATTCTATATAGCTGATACATGATTGGAGAATGTTCACTGATAGTTAAGGTAGTCCCTTAAATAAAATATAACTAGGACTTCCAAAAAGTAACACCTTACAAAGCTCTTCCCCATAAAATGACTGATTTGCTTCTCAAAAACCCTGTGAAGTAGCTATAGTAGAGTTCTCTTTATTGGGCACATGAGGGAAACTGAGTCTCAGGAGAAGTCATCTGCCTTATTCAAAACTATAAAATGAGAAGGCAATGGGATAGACACAGAAGACAAATACACCTGGTCACATTCATATTTCAGACTTTAAAAGACATTAGGTTCTTGGGAATTGATTTAATTTACCATCAAACATTTGTAAACTTGGGTGGTTGCTGTCTTCATTGGAAGAGTCAACCTAGAGGAATCAAAGAATTTGATGATACAGAGTCCACTTAGCTAGGCAAAGTCATGTACAATTCTACTGAAGGGAAGCGTGTATAAAGTGAAATGGTATATAAAGGAAAAGATATACGTAAAGAACTGTGGGATATGCGTACATAATTTTTTAAACTGATATTCACATTTTCCTTCTTTTCCAACCTGGAAAAGAGTTTTGTATTCTTTAATAGACCTCTTAATAACCCAAAGAAACACGTGACTAGGTCTGCTTATTCTCTTTGGATATAGAATAACATATATTCATTTAATGTAAAAATAAAGATATTGTCTTTATAAACTCCAACCATGTTGCTAAGACTTTTCTTAAGCCAGCTGTTTCTTCCTCTTTGTCACATTCCCTGAAGCGAAGTGGAATAGGTCACAGTTGCCTGGATGGCCTGCAGAAAGGTGTTAACAGATTAAAACCCGTAAAGGGTTGCTGCCAACCAAATCTTGAAGATTTGCCTTTAGGACCATAAGTTGAAAGTGATATCAACACTTAGCATTTTCATTTTCCTTTATCTCCTTTAGATAAATACAACATGCTAAATCTGCAGACTCATCTGTGGGAGTCTTTCTATATTTAAAGTTATTTTAGCGTCCAAAAACTGCACGCACCTCACTCCCCAGATCAACATTTGTGGTGACGAATGACAAATTTATTTTTCTACAAAGTTTGTGTATATGTAAAACTGCTGAAGTGCATCAAGATGTCAAGTACTTTTGGTGGCCACCCAGGCTGCTTTGAAAGATAACCAGATGAAAGCCCCACTCTTGGTGGATAGAGCAGTAAGGGTGCTTTCCAGAGAGTCTGGAAGACCTAAACAACGAGCAGAGGGGGGCTGCTCTTTCCTATGCCACATGCTAATAATCATTTTAAATACCTGTCCCCCAAAGTGAGTTGTAATAACAGTTGCCTCACTTACCATTAATCCGTCTCTTAGCCAGACTGATCGCTGGCACATAGGTTACTATTTCTTAAAGTGAGATGAGTAAGATGAGAACCCTCCCTTCAGCTCCTGCTGCCAAACACAGAAATGCCTGGTTTTCTCAACATGAATTTTTCAAAATGGCTACAAAGCAAATTTGTAGTCATTTCACCCTCTTTAGTGTATTTAATGATATGGTTCACATTGCACTAAAGTTCAGAATTGTGGAAAACAGCTACTTTGGGATTCTTTTGTATAGAAAATCCTAATAAACATAGCATAGCCCTCCTCATTAATAGTCTTAATCTTTCTACAAATCAAAAACTTCAGGATGAAGGTACCCTACAGAATGCATTTTGCTAAAATAAGGAAAATGCTAAAAGAGATTGGGGCAGGAAAGTAAATTCAGAGACATCTTTATTTCTCTTTTATTGCCTAACAATGAAGAAATAAATATATAAACTCACCCTTTGCTTCACCTACATGACTTTAAGAAAGCATGACCCTTTTAGAATATTTATATAACCTGAAAGATAGCTCATTTCGTGAAACTTTAATTCATAAATAGTCATGGTTAGTTTATTTTCCTAAATAAGGGAAAAGAAATTAAAAAGCAAGAGCTTTATTAATCATAGTAATCTCCAGTGCAACCTTTCTAAGTGTGGTCAATTGTTAAAATTATTCAAAATGCCAACATTATATTTAAAAAACATGGGAGTGTTCGCTCAACCCTGCAAATCTTTTCTGCATGAATGAGTGGAGTGATCGTTTGCTCTTCACTAAAAGATGGCATGACACATTGCCGAGGGATATCGATGGACATTTGACTTCTTTCTTTATACCTGTTATCACAGTGACTTTTATCACCCTTGACAGTCATCTCCTCAGCAGCGGGTTATTGCAGTGTGAAAGGTCTGCACACAATTAGTACAATTGGTTTAATCCTTTTGCTAATGAGGCCAAGGTCAAGGGTTTGAATCCATTGAGTTTTCCAGTCCATAGCTGCTCGTAGCTCCATCAGATACCTTACACATGTGTCTTATTAGTCCCAAGGAGAGGAAAACAGAGGGATTTGACGGACACAAGAAAATGTATGTCTACTGGAGTATTCTCTTTAGTGTAGGCTTTCCTGCCAGAGAATCAAGAGCTCTTTTTGTTTTTCTTATCATGATGAATGCACATATAATGAAGAAAAATAACTTACCTCGAATACATCCTGAGGGAAAAAAGCTACAACTCAAAGAGTACTCCACAGGTAGTATTTGTTTTACATGTCATTTTACTAGATATTCTGTGCTATAACAGGACTGAATTCACAATCTGAGAGAATGGGTCCTGGCCCAGGATACTTGGTAAATTATCAGGTGTTTTAAAAATCTGCTGGAAGACTTAGTGTATGTCCATCAGTACTAGAACTGACCAGGACAAGCTAAGCATGCATTTTCAGTGAAATGAGGTTCAATGTATTCTTCCAAACAAAAAAGCACCTTTGGGTAAATTATGTCTTCCCTTGCAGTAAACATCAATCCAGTGCCTTGGATCCAAGTCCTTTTTGCTCTTTACAACAAAGTATGTCTAACTCATCATTTCTACAGCAAAATGAGATCATTTAAGAGAAAGTGTAAAGTATTAGATACTTCAATTCATGTATCATGACTAGAAAGGCTCACATTTTTATGTAAGATGCTCCATGAGCTGGCTGCTTGCTTCACTCTTACTCACTTTGCCTAATTTTTTGTTAGAAGGTAGGAGAAATGCGTTGTTAACAGGCTGTATTATTTTTTCATTTTCCCAGAGCATAGTGCCCCTGGAACCACAAAGTTTAAGAATAGATACTCATTAATCTTAAGATACTCCATTAGAAAATAATTTCTCATTTCCTTGTGTTTATTCCAGCTAATAAGTCCTTATGAAATGGGACCAGCCACCAGCATTTGTTTTTGTTTCCCTTTAAGATGGTTATTGGTCTGCAGACCATAACACTGGATTATTACAGATGGTTTTCTTTTTCTTTGCTCTTTAAACCAAACTTGAATTTTCTTATGAATTGCATTTTGACATCTTTCTGTGACCCTGTAGACAAGCATCCCATTAAAACAACATTCTTCACTGACACATTCAGTTATAAATATATCCATAGCATGCATGACAGTCTTCCTGCATGCCTAATATTGGCATGAATATCTCACTGCCTGATGGTAAATACTTCAAAGATGGGGTGCATGCATGAGCATATGTGATTCACCCCAAAATAAGATCTATCCGAAAACTTTGCAAAATGTTGGATTTAGCAGTTCAGTTTTTCCCACTTAGTTTAAGCATATTAGGCAGTTATTGAGTACCTCGCCTCTTTTGCCACTAGCGCATTGCTGAAGATGAATAAATGCTGATGTAGTCTTCATTCCTCTTCCCAATTCCTAATGGTTGGATTTTCCCAGAGAAAGATAATCTTTCAGTGGCTTGTCCCTCCCCTAGAGCACCCTTTCACCCGCCATGCTCCTTGTCTCTTGACCTCTACCATAGGTTGCACACACTCCCAAGCAGGTCTGCTCTTCCTTGCCTGCTTCCCAAAGGCAGTATGTTTCCTAATAGCCTCGCTGGAGATTGCTCTGGAAGAGTCCTTCTCAGCAATTTAATGTGATCACACTATCCCCAAAGTTAGGTCAAAATGTACATCAAGCTCTGAGACCCTCATGTCCTAAGGTTGATTTTAGTTTTGAAGAGACATAGGTCAAGCTTACAGAAAATAAACTTAGTGTCTTTCATCATTGATAAGTCTTATGTGACTGACACCAAAATCTTATTCTCAGAAGTAATTGCTAAGGTTGAATTTGCTACATAGCTTCTAAATTTCAGATAAAATACCTAATGCCTTTATCAAAAAATTAATAGAAGGGATAATAATCTAGTTTGGTAAATAAAAATCAAAATTGTAAATTTAATAAAGATGTGAAGACAGAAGTAGTACTGTAGTTTAGAACGTCTGGTAACATCATATATTGAGATCAGAAGTCATCAAAATATTATTACTGTGCATAAAAAGCCAATACTTTATAACTCAAATTGTAAGAGTAACATCAGAAGTGTTTTTGTTATGAATTCGAAGATAACTATGTCTATTTGATAAAAGTTCTTGATATATAATTTTTAAAAATCTTTCTTTTATATCCCATTAGGTTAGTCAGTATATTTTGTATTTTTATTTTGGCTGGTATTATGTGAACTTTTCTGTTTTTTTTTAAAAAGAGAGATGGTATAATTTAAATATAATTTTTGTATTACAAAATCAGTATTATCACTTGCAAGTAAAAGGCACCTATGTAGATGAAATTAGAGGCTTTGTCATTAGGATCAATTCATTGCTTGAATATTTCACAGTGCATCAGTCATTTATCATGGCAATATCCATTAGATTTATTATTTAATAATACATAAGTGGTAATACAGTAAGTCTTGTGAAATCATCCAAATTGGCATCTGATTGCCTGTCATCTTTCTTGATTCAAATTTATTCTTTTCAGGAAGCTATTTAGTACTGTAGCAAAAAATGCTAATTAGTGATGAGGTAAGCTCACAAGTATAATATACATCCACTGAGAAAGCTTGAAAACAGGAAATACATGATCAAGGTTAATGCTGGGTTTGTGGTACAGGTATTCTATAAGAGCCTTTAAAATATCCAGCACAAGGTTATCTGACTTTTATTGCCATTTTTAAATTTTGATTAAAGAAAATAATAGGAATCCCAACTTCCCATGCACATTTTTTTTCAGTTTCTTTTTATGCTAGCCTAGTTTTTTCCTAGAAGATTAACATAATTCTTAAAAGATTCCCCTTGCCTATATCTTTTGAATGAGATTTTACTGGGACACTAAATGCTTCTAATGAATCGTTTTACCTTTTGAAAAGGTTTTCTTCAAACAACTGCTGATGAGTTTTGCTCTTACTATGGAAGAAAAGATGGCGGGTTGTGCTTTCCAGATTTTCCAAGAAAACAAATCAGAGGACCAGCATCTAACTCCCTGGACCAGATGGAAGAATATGACAAAGTAGAAGAGATCAGCAGGTCCGTACAGATAAATACTCTTCAAAATTAAAAAATGACAAATCTTATGGTTTTTCCAGTGACTCAACTGTCTGTGTTTATTATTCTCAGGAGCTATGTCCTCCAGACACTTTAATATTTTTCTTTTTGGTAGTTTGCTTCTCTACCATTGTAGCTTAAATGTTTTGAATACTTAGACTACTAATTCTGTGTTATGAGCTTGGTTTCCCTATGACTCATCTGAATTTTATGGGTATAGTTTTAAACTTGAGTTTTATGATTGTTGTTAGCTTATGGTACTGTGGAAATACTCCACACAATTGTTATTGGCAAATTAAGCAAGACATGCTCCATGAGAGAAGCAAACCTTTTTATAAATAGATCTTAGAACTTTCTCTGACTGCCTTCTTGTAGGGTTTCACTATTGTGAGTAAAAGCTAGTTTTAATTACAGTTACTAAAAGATGAGATAATGAGCTTATAAAAATTTAAAACATATACATGTTTGGGTTCTCACTTTTACTTTCTGACAGAAGGCTGTTTTATTTTTTTCCATTGAGAAGAGTTTAAATGAATCACTTAAAAGACTCACATTATGATGCTTGGTTTAGCAATACTTCTTGATTTTTAAAGTCATTGATTCCAGGGCAAATACTTTTTGAAATGGATAATAAGGGCATCTTTTTCCTCCTTTATCTCAAAAAAAAAAAAAAAAAAACCTGACTGGCTTTCTTGAATTTGTTTAGAAAACACAAACACAACTGCTTCTGTGTCCAGGAGGTTGTGAGCGGGTTACGGCAGCCTGTTGGGGCCATACACAGTGGGGATGGCTCACGCCGGCTGTTTATCCTGGAAAAGGAAGGCTACGTGAAGATACTCACCCCAGAACGAGAAATATTCAAGGAGCCTTATTTGGACATTCACAAACTTGTTCAAAGTGGAATAAAGGTTGGCTTTTTAAATTTTATTTCTCTTTGCTTTGGCTATGTTGATTTTTAGTGTTATCTTCCTCAATGAAGATATTTCTTTATAATAAAAGAAAATAATTATGGAGAAAATATAGAAGCAACAGAAGGGAAAGTAACTATGGCAATTTAATGAGGCAGTGGCACCAAATTTTTATGTTACTTGCTGACTATTGAGCTGTGTAATCAGAATATTTTGACATGCTTTCCTTATGTAATTTTTACATTGGAAATAATTTTTGGTTTTATAAAATATTTGTGTAAATATTCTTTAATAGGCATAACACTTAGGATTGTATATCAGTATTTGCTATTAGATACAGGGGCCTGGGATTTAGGTCAGCAGCATAAGTGCCTGCCTGGCAAGTGCAAGGCAAGTGCAAGGTCACCAGTTTGATCCCTGGTACAAAAAAAAAAAAAAACACCTTGGATTAATGCTATTAAATACAATGACTGAGGTGTCAATCACAAATCATTTTCTGTTTTTGTATCTGTGTCATAAAAAATACTTCTTAGGCTATGACTTCCTTGTACAATGTTTTTACAGGTAAGTCAGATATTTTTATACTATATCATCTGTGAAATATATAAGCATGTCTATTGCCTTCTTTTCACGTCTCTAATTTGAATTCTCAGGTTGCATAATTTAGGTACACAAATAAAGCTACTTCCAAGTTTGTTTCACCTGAATAATACAGTATGAATTAGCAGTAGGAGAGGATAAAGCAAATATTAGCATTCTAAAATTAAGCTTATGCCTGCCTATATTAGAATGAAACAAAATAATAATACAACTTGGGGAGATCAGCTTATCCTTTTCATTTCTTAACTGGACAAAACAAGAAAGATTGGCATTCTTCTACTTGTGTAAAAAGCGACTCCTTACTGTACGATGCTATTCAAAGGTAAGACCAACTTAACTGAAAGAAACAAGTAAAAAAAAAAAAAAGTTATATTCCTGATATCTGTTCAATACCTACCAGATTAAAAAACATTAGAATGAGTGGGTTAGAATAGAAGGGTGCCGGGTAGTCAAGGCCATCCAACTTGATGGCTCCAAGACATGCTCCATAAGAGAAGCATATCTTCTGGTGAAAAAAGACCCCAGCACCAAGACATGGCTCACTGGGAAAAGCCTTTTTAACTCACGGATTTCATTTTTCTCCCCATAAAACTTTTCATTAAAGTTCACAGCAGATAATTAAAGTGAAGCTTTAGCATTTTGTACATCAGTATGTAAGGAGCCCTGATAACTCCTCCCAGAATTACCGACTAGGAGAGAGAAAGACGCAGCGGGAAATGTGTTACTCTTGGGCAGTGTGTTGTTCCTTCCCATGGGAGTTAAATGTGCTGTGCATAAAAAAAAAAAAATGGGGGAAAGTAGTTTTCAATCATCCTCTGTGATCTTGTTGGTTAAACAAAACCGCTTTTAACATTTTGATGTATGTTCCCCTGGTTTTCACATCGACATTAAATGAATTTTTTCTTACTGTACAGATCATACAAATCCACGCTAATAAATGTGAAAACAGACAAGGAACATTTTTAGCTGTTTTTCTAATCAACTTTGAAATAAAATTAAAATCAAATCATATATATATATATATATATATATATATATATATATATATTCTTTTAGCCTTCTTTTTTCACTTAACCATATGTCTTACAGACTTTCCCCAGATTTAGAAACTTTCTCAAAAACTATTTTTTAAACCTTTTGGATGTTCTGTTTCCTTATTATGAGACATTTAGAGTGACTCCAGTAAGTAATGTCATTTATAATCCTTGTACATATTAATTAACTTGGTTGGTAGATGATTTCTTTAACATTTATTCATAGAACATTACTGAGTTGAAGAATATATATCATAATGCATATTGCCAATTGGCTTTAAGTTATATTTTTAATAATTGAAGACACAATATATAGTTTTCAAATATTATATGATAAAATTACATGTAGAAAAGTCTTACAATACCAGAAAGCTTAGTGGTAAGAAATAATAAAACTGATACTATTTCTGTTTCAATTTAACTGTCTAGAAAATACCTGGCTACCTTTAAAACTATATTACTTTGAAGTTTCTGTTTCAATTTACATCCATTCATTTGGACATTGAATGAAAGATTCATTTAGACATTCTGTTATAACACAGAAATATTTTATCATACAATAAAATTGTACAAACTAGGATATAACAGGACCATCGGTCTATTGTACCATGAGCCTCTAGGAATTCTACAGAACTTGGTCAAACTTGCAGAAAATCTTCTAGAACTTGGCATTTTCTTTTCCTAAAGAGCTCTAGGTCTTTGGGGGCTTAAAATAAACTTCAAAGTCCATTATCCTAGGATATCAATGTGACATGTTTTAAAGGGCAATATGTTAATTTTCTTAGCATTAATTAATTATCACTAATGATGTTGGTGTGGTAGGAATCTGTCACAAGTATATCGAAGTGTGTATAGGGAATAAGGAGACCACATCATAATGCAGTAGTTTATGTACACTGACCTGTGTCTCATTCTCTGTAGAACTCCCAGACTGAAAATGTTAAAAAAAAGACCTACTGCCAGTGTGATGGGGCAAATGCCAACACATTCACAAGTTGATTCCACTGATTTTGGTGACATGACCCTCAGAGGCTTACAAAGTGCAAACATTTTCATAGTTACTCCAGTAATTTTTTCAGGCTTTTTTGATGTCTAAATAATGTGTTTGTAGAATTATTTTGTATTTGTCAACAATTTTTTTGCATAAATGATACAAATAAGAATTTTCCTAAATTATTATGCATATCACCTCTTTTCTATTCTTTTGGCTTTAAAACCACAAAAATGGCATAAAGTTGCTTAACAGACTAAATATTGATTATAATAGTAAGATCACAGAATTAATAATACATACAAAACTCAACCTCAACATGATAAAAACTGTCATACAGATTCCCTCCATGCACACGTATACAATGACTAATTAATGACTAGCAGGAGTAAGTTAAATCAGACATATTCCTGATTGTAATAGTTTCTAAAAGCTAATGCTGGCTATGAGGAAATTTAGAATGCCTTTTCCACTAATTACCATTTCAGAATTGCCAGTGATTTCTGTCACATGATAAAAGAAGACCCTTTTTGTGGCAAGGAGTTGGACTTGGCTGATTGTAAATTTCTACCAGTCTTGATTCTTCTAACTGCTTGGGAAGAATGCCCTTAGCAAGAGCCAATCATTAATAAATTCGGACAACTCTTCCCTACGTGGGTCCTGACTGAAAATAAAAAGATGATTTTTAAACAGCCAGTTTGTGCTGCCTAATTTATAGGAAGCTGCAATATACTGGAGGTTTATTTGTACACAGTTCACGTAGCAAAAGTGACCTGCAAACATGCTAAACACAAGCTAAACAATTGACTTCATTTTGCTATAGGAAGAAAGTTGTAGAATCGAGATTAGAGAGTAAGTCAAAAATATATTTTAAAAATATATAATTTGATAGATTTTTGATGACAGTAGATTATGCAAGTTAATCATTAACACAAAAGAAGAGCCCAAGTGTCATACTGGTGAGCAGACACAAGAATCTTCATTGTGTGTGTGTGTGTGTGTGTGTGTGTGTGTGTGTGTGTGTGTTTATGTGTATACATATTCATTCTTTTTTTCTTAATCCCCAAGGGGCAAATTACAAACATTGTACTATCTACAGGAGAAAAGTCTTAAAGGTATTTGGTGACTAGCTTATGTCTGAATTTTAAATCAGAATTTCTGGCAAGTACTAAAACTAGCTTCATCTTGTCATCAGGAGTGATAGACCAGTGGGTCTCGAGTGACTACTCATCCGAATAAAAATGCTAATGCCCATATTAAATCAGAGGATCGAGGGTTGGAACGTGGGCACAAAGCTTTCGCAGGTAATTTCAGTGTGTAGTCAGCTTGAAAACCTCAGGGCAGGACTAAGCTAACAAGCTTTTAGATCAGTTCCACAAGGAATGGACACATTTTCTCTGTCTAGTCAATGCCCACATCATGTTCCTGATGTGACCATTGAGCATACGTGACTGGACACCAGTTGTCATTTGCCCTGTACCTTTTGCTATGTAGTCAGTCTACACGTATTACTTGTCCAATCTCAGGAGACGAGTTCACTGTGATAGTACGAAGGTACTTGGTATAAAATTTTGAAAATGATGTTTTAATTGTTCATTCTAATTGGGAAATGGCTTTTCACCCTTTTCATTTTCTCCTATTTTTATTTTCTATACTTAGTTTTTCATTTTGGAATCTGGTGCTCAGTTAGTTGGCAAAACTCTTATTGTTCCCATTCCTAAAATACAGAGTTCTCTCTTCTATCTGTAAGTCATTGTTTGAAGAGCCGGGACTCCAGAAGTTATCCTAGGGAAATCTCACCAAAGCTGCCCTGACTACTAAGTACCTGAATGTCAGCCTTAGCTTTCATGTGTGCAGAAGGCATGACAGCCCTGCCCTTGTCATCTACATGGTGGCCTCTGCAGGTTAGCAGGCATCCTCCTCTGCCACTTAGTTCTCACCAGCAGTCAGAGGATGGAGAAGCTCACACCCGAATCAGCCCCCAGCTTACAGTGTGCAGCAGGCACAGCTGAAAGACTTCTCTGCCCTGGGGCAATGTCACTGGACCCCTTTCCTCACTATCTACTTGGATCCTCACTTCAAAAGATGCCTTTCAAAGCAGTGTTTTTCCTGGAGAAGGAGAGAATGTAAGTCTGAAAATGCTGATTGTCTGGGTGACTGAGCCCACTGAGGTGGGGCTCTGGAGAAACAGCCGTCTAGGTGCGGGACAGTCCTAAGAGCATGTGGAGGAGAACATAGGGTCCACCAAGGCAAGTCCTGCCTGGGTAGCATCTGACTTCACAAGCTTGTAAATCACAGGCATTACTGTGAGCATTGAATCCAAACTCCAAGTGACATCAAGCCATTAAATGGGATGGATGTTCCATTTTTCTGAACATTGTTAGGGCCCTAGCCTTTCATGCTTTTCTCTGCTTTTGACTTGGCAATCTTATGGCAACCATGAAATGTTGGTGCATTTTTGCTTGAGGGAAATGAGTCAAAGCAGAAAGGAGAAGCAACTTACTTTTCAAAAGTACTGGAAACATAGCATGCATATATGTGTCATATGGCAATAGTTGGACACATATAAAATGCTTCCTTAGAAAGGTTGTTGGAACCCTGCATGAAGCGTGCTTCGAGCTGAAAGAAAGCAGCAAATTGTATTTGTTAAATATTATGATAGAAGAACTGCCATTCTGGAAAAATTTTGTATACTACTTACCATTTTAAAAATTTTTGATATGTCAAATTACTGCTTAGAAGTCACTAAAGCTCACTGAAAAGAATTGCCATAGGTGGAAATAAACATTAAACAAATTCACTCAAAAAGTGGTAGGAATTGTTTCCCCTCAAACAACAAATTTCTTCTTCTTTTTTTTTTTTTTTTGGTACTTTAGAATTCTGATTCCCTACCATTTAGTTAACATATAGGTCTGTGAGAAAAATTTCATTTTTGATATCAAGATAGTAATGGATCCTATATAAGTCTTAGAGAAAGCAAGGAAAGTTGCTATGTTATGTTAATGTCTATTTAGTTATCGAAGACTCAAAGGGCAAAGGAAATAGAGGGCAATAGTCTGAGAGATTATATAAACAAACAAAATACCAAGAAATCTGAACTTTAGAACAAGTCTTGTCGTCTTTGACTGTTATCTCAGCTAACCTGTGTCCACCATCTCCTAGAGACCAGAGGAGGAGACCAGAGATGAGCAAGCAGTGAAGTTGACTGCCATGGCTTTTCAATGGCCATACTCCTTCATGAAGAGAAAATATCAGGGATTGCAAAACTGTCTTTAAAATGCAGAGGGTAGCACAGCATTCTCCTTGAAAGATCTCTCGAAGCTTTTTTCATGATATGTGTGTGTTCATGTGGTGTGTGACAGAGAGAGGAAGAGACAGAGACAAAGAACACACATTTAGGAGCAAGTAGCTCTTGCTCTTAGCAAGTAGCAAGTATACGATGTAGTCCAATGCTCCAATCTGGAAGCTAATGCTGTTGATGCGGGGATCCTCTGGTCTTTCTTATTATGAAAGCCACCAGTTTGTAAGCACGCACTTTACCAAGTAGTCTCTGCAACCCTGCAGTTACCCTTGGTATTAATGGGGTAGGTATTAATGTGCTATTTCACAGATGAAGAGACTGAGGAGCAGGTAAATAAGCTGTCCGAGATAACACAGCTACAAATACTAGAGCCAGATTTCAAATGCTGATTGTCTGAGCGTGTGTTCTCAGCCACACGGTGGTGCTATTTCGGGACACGGTTGGTACCTGTGATCCTAGCTACTTGGTAGACTGAGGCAAAAAAAAAAAAAATCCTTGACCCCAATCTGTGCAACTTAGCAAGACTATCTAAAGATAGAAGAAGAAAAAAGGATTGGGAAGAAACTCAGTGGTAACCACTTTTCTAATATATCTGAGTCCCTGGGTTCAATTCCTAGTACCACAAACAACAAAAAAAATTTTAAAAACTATGAAAAAAAAGAGAGGAGGGGAAGGGAGGGGAGGAAAAGGGAACTAGATTGGTGAGAGTTGCTCAGCAGAGGCCGGGGGCCTTGGATCTACAGACAAGCCTAGAGAACTGGATTCTGTACGTGTACTGATGGTTGGGCCCTAAGCAAATTAAGTCACCTCTCTAGGCTTAGTTTTTTCATCTGCTGAATAGACAATAAAAAGTGGCATCTAATACTTTGTGTGTGTGAAGTTCCAGAAGTGGGAAGTGCTTTGGAAGCCTCACTGTTAAGATCATCTAAAATCAGACATGAAAAGGAGAGGAAAGAAAGGAAAAACGGCCAGCACAACCCCTGCACAACCCACCAGCTCTACTGACCTGCCAGTTCTCCTGCCTGGTATTAAAACAACCCCCTTAACACAGGTCTGAATGATAACTTGTGGGATAATGTGATGATGTTTGTGCCAATATTATCCCACGGAAACAAAGTTCATTGATGGATGTGGAGTTTATCTCAAAAACATAAACCTAAGACATGTCCTTTTCTATTTAAATATGTCACTAGAGAAAAATAGCTCCTTCAGCTCTACAGGCTCATCTTTGGTCATCTGGTCTGTAGCACTGCACTTAGCTCACGATGCAGAAGCCACGGGCTCAGGAGTTTCTCAGAGCACGTGCCTCGCGATGACCGCGCAGGGCAGCCGCCCCCGTGTGCCGCAGCAACGTTCATCAGAATTTGCTTGCGTTCATAGTAGTTTTTCTCGGCCTTATTATAGTACTGTAGGTCTTTTTTGTGTTTATTTTGGAATATGGTTTGTGTCAATCTGCCATAGAGTTAATAAATTGTAGGATTTGCAAAGGAAATATACTGGAACCGAAAATTAAGAAGGCACATATTTTTTGTCCACGAGCAGATATTGCTCAAAGCACAGATTTAAAATGTCAGAAGTTGGAAGGAGGGCAAATGAGTAAACTTTATTAGCTATAAAGCTAATAATATGTAATGTCGTGTTACAGAGGGTGCAGTACTCAAATTATTTTTTAAAGACGATCAGGAAAACTATGAAGTCAGGAGAAAAAAATCTCTGAAAGTTCTAAAGTTAATCCGGAAGGCAGCAACAGTAAACTTCTTGGGGAAACGTGCTGAGGGTCAGGTAGGATGGCTAAGTGGAGTCGCCTCAAGCTACCCAACCGCCTCAGAGACCTCAGGCTACAGAAGACCTTCTTCCTATCATACATTTTAGAGATAGTCTTCCAAATCAGTGAGCAAATTTGCTCTTTGGTTTGTGTCTACTCTTCTGTGACCAACATGGGGAGTTTGCTAATATAGTACAGCATATGGGTTTTTAACAGAGTTCCTTCATCTTTGTATATAATTGTCAGTGTGGAGCATACAGTTTTATGTACAGTAAACACGTACAAAAATACGTTGTCAATGGCTATAGTGCATTTTAACTTATTTGTTGGTATTGGTTGGTAGTATTCATCAATTGACAGTTTCCCCCCCCACTGGATTTTTTTTTTTAACCTGGGATCAAACTTGCAACCTCACATTTGCCAGGCAGGTACTTATCGATTATTTTTATTGATACATTTTAGATATACATACTGACAGCATTCATCAAAGGAAATTTGTACCTGTATATCAACAGTTACTTTAAAGCCTGCGAAGTCTGTAATGTTGTCAAAATATCATAGCAAATTAGTCAGAACTAGGAAATATATATATATATATATATATATATATATGATTTGAAAAACTTGACCATTGGTTGGAAATCAAAATCATCTTTCCACTTTTCAGTAAAAATACACTTTGAAAAATAAGATGCTATTGATCAAGACCATTCCATAATGTGTTATTGTGTGAAAAGCTTGAGAAATTTTTTCCCAAATCATGCAATTTTCTAGCCTTGTGTAACTTTGTGATACCTAGTGACAAGGCATATGGTCACATTTGTGCTCAGGAATTATCACTGAAAGGAAGATAAAACTTAAATACTTTGATTTAACATATTCCCATTTTACTCTATCTAGATGTGCCATATACAGTTTAATCATAAGTTTGTCCATTAACTCACTAAAGTATTGTAGATACCCAAACTTCAAAACACAGAAAAACTATTTAAAAGTAATTTATTATGATAAAGTAGGTGCTAACTACTCAATTATATATAACAGGGCAAAGACAAAAAAGACCATTAATTAATTTGATCTAAAATATTTCCAGCATTGCTATTAGTTGAAATTATGTAATATGATTATAGAACTATATCTATTAAACTACAGCTAACACAAAAATAAAACATGAAAAGAGATCTTAAAGTTTTATGGAGGATCACAAAATTCTTGAGAAATGAGTATTCCTTTCAAATATTCAACTATCAAATATTCTGATTTTCTCTTTAAGAATGGCTAAAATGTTTATTTTTTAAAAATTCTAATGAGCTACTTCCAAAGCATTAGCCTAAAGCATTTTGGATCCAAATGGATCATAACATTAAGTATGACAACGCCTGTCCTCAGACCCTGTAGGTAGGGTGTATCAGCTCCATGAAAACCTTTAGCTGCAGTTTGAAAATGTTCAGAGGAATTTCTTAAAAAAAAAAAAAAGCTTGCATACACAGTATTAATGGAATATGCTTAAGATTAAGGAAAATATTGGGAAAGTCCTACTCTTAAAAGAATTACAAAGATAGCCATATTCAATTCCCATTAAAGTCTTAGCCTGTGAGACACTGGACAGTGAGACTCCCATGATCCAAACATCTTTGCGGATGGATGTGAATACACCTGTTCAGGAAAAGTGAGCCAGACCTTGAGCCAACTTCCCCCTATGCAGAGGTCAGCAAACATCTGTCATAAGTTATCAATGACTACTTGAGTCTGGACTCAAGCCTGTGACCTGAGGTTGAAAAAGTCATGTACCTCATTCTTTTTGTGGCTTGTCCCTGTGCCACAATTAAGGCTTCTGTTTTCATGTCTGGGGATTTGGAAGATCAGATAACCCCAGGCCATTAATAATGTATTTACACCCAAGGCTGCTCCCTGCATCTCACTGGGGCTGATCTTACCTTTCTGTGACTCTCTATAATGTGCCTTGTTCCTCCAAAGGACTTTACCCTATAGTTGACTTTTGTCCTTAATTACAACCAAAACAGATATTGTCTTCTTGTCCGAGGAGGTTTGTTGGTATTAAGAGTTTTAACTTTGATTAAATGTCAATGCATATAAAATTTATGGGCAAAAGAAACACAAAAGCCAAATTTTTCAGACATGGCTAGATGAGCTTTTTGCCTTGAAAAGAATTATTAGAAATGCAACTAGGTAAAACTTCTGGTGTCAGCCACAATTCTCATTGTCTCAGCCCTAAGGGTCTCATCTGTACTGCAGCTGGGTCAGGTTTGTGTTGAGAAGTCATCCCTGCATGACAGGGCCACCCGGTAACACCCCGCCCCTGCCAAGACTGTGTGCCACTTTTGCCTCAAAAGGTTGTATGACTTGGAGCAATGCACTTACCCTTTTGGGGTCTTTGAATCTTATCTTCAAAGTCAGAGGACTAGACTAAGACACGCCTTAAATTTTCCTGGCTTTAAGATTTCTTAGAATACAAAATTAGTCAGTTTTCATATCATTTCCAAAAGAATCATCAAGAGAAGTGGTCAGGTGACTCCATGCCTGCCCAGGCTCAGAGAGCATAGAACTTACTTTGCCTCATTTTGATTTTATTTAGTTCTTTATTTTTGTCATGATCCAGAAACCCAATCAATATATTCCAATTCAGAGTCCACTGACATTGTGGAGCCTTATGACCTTGTGGCTATTAACTGCTGCAGAGTGACTCAGCATGTTCTGGGACTTGGGTTTTAGTTAGTGGCAAGGTAATGTTTTGAATGTACCGGAATAATGGGATAATGATTTTCCAAACTTGGGTTTGCAGGTGGAGATAATAGGGTGACCTGCATAGTGCTTTGTTGTGCTGCAGGAAAGGACAAGGGAGAGCTGAATGGAAGAAGCTGGGGAGTGACAGGAGATGAGTTTGCAGAGTTGAGCAGCGGTGGGAGGTGGGGTCAGGAAGCGTGCATGGAATCCTGGAGAGTCTTAGAGGCTTTTGCTCAGCATGAAATGGGAAGTTTTAAGCCAGAAGAATGACAGGATCTTTTTCATCAAGATCAGTAACAGTGATCTGTGAATATAGATTTGGAAGTGCAAGGTTAGGAGCAGGGATATAGTTGAATAGTATTTTCTACTTCCAGCTCGACTGAGTGGTCCCTTGAGCCCATGAGCCAGCTGTCTTTTTTTTAATCCCAGTCTTAATTTTGTGCCTATAAAATGAGAGGTCAGTAATACCAGAGTTTCTTCTCAGTTTCAACTTTCAGTGAGTCAGTATTAGGAAGAATATTTAGACATATTTCTTATTTGGCATAAGCATTTTTACACATGGTTTTTCCTGAATTTATACCTTCTTTCTCATACTTTTATTAAAGTCCAAATTTCAAAACTTGGTGCATTAGCAATATAGGGTAGTTAATATGTTCTCGTAGAAGATTGTAAATTACGAGAAAATGTCAATTGTGGTAAAGAAGAGGGCTCATTCTAGGCCAGTTGTAAATGTTAATTCATGAAAATGGTAACCACAACCAAAGGCTATTTGAATGATATACACACATGTGTTCTTCCTAGGGAAACACACATTTTAAGAGGGAAGGTGATCAGACGGTTACGTTTTAAAAGAGTGATTGTACATAGATTTAACATGTAAAAATGGTCAAAATTCAGGTATCCCAAAGTCGGAGATTAAAATGATCATGGGATGTAAAAAATCTAGACCTCAAATAAGCAAGATATGGAAATGTTATTGTAAGGAAATTTCTAACTTTTAAAATTATAAAATAATGAGCTTGCTTATAAAGTACTCATGTTCACTCTTAAAAGTTTTCCCAAGTATCCTCAGTGGATTCCTTCTTTGTTGTTGGCGCTTGAACAAATAACCTCATTTAACAAATCAGTCTTTAAGGTTGTCTGTTAAACTAGCAAACAGCTATGTGTGTCTGTCTTGTCTGTCTGTCTCTCTATCTTCTCTCTCTCTTACCTGCATTTGAATCTACAGAAGTTAATTTGGTTGTGGATAGAGTAAATTAGATGTGAAAAATTGAAAAAGGAAGCAGGCTAATGCTTGACCATTTTGCTTGCATTTGTAAGGATTTCTGTGCCTTGTATCTTTAAGAAAAATCCCATGGTGCCAATTAACCTAACTGATTCCAAAACAATTCTCTGTTTGAAAAGAATAATTTTCATTGTGGGTGTTCCTTGCAACCGTATGCTTCCTCCCCTGTTATTACTGAGATGTGCGCTGCGCCATTGAAAGCACCAGCTTCGTTTCCATGTACTGTATAGATTAGGGCTCCATCCCACACACAGTGTCAGATAATCTGTTTTAATTTTATCCAACACACATATTTTAACTTTTCACAATTCCTAAATGTACAAAAGCCATTTTTACCTAATACTAAATCAAATAATTTATGTCAAAATTATTTTTAAAAATTACAAAGTTGGGAATTTGTTTTAATCAGGAAATAGCTTTTCTTACCAAAAAAATTTTGTCAACTTCTTTGGCTTGTGTTAAATGCCATTTTCATTTTCCTTTGAAATACTGTGAATGCATTTTTCCCCAGTGTGAGGAAAAAAAAAACTAGAACACAAAAGATCGAAAAGGATATAACTAACTCAGTAAATGCTTTCTCTTTTTATTTGCCTGTGTTGTCTATTTGGGTTTCTGGAGTTTTTTTTTTTAAACCTAATAAATCAATTAACCAATATTCATTCCAAGATTTAATTTGGTCAATAGAATATATGTGCTTTTCATCAGGGCACACATCTTTTTAAGTCTGAAACCACCACACACAAAGAACTTAATTCTGACAGACATTTGTTCTTAGCATAAATACTTTAGGGCTAATAGTTGTCCCCACTTAATCATGTTTCTAAAAAGTGAATTCCAGAAAACTGGAGCCCCAGCTGACCCCTGGTAAGGTGAGTTGTCAGTAAATTACTTTTATGATGTGCCCCAGGGAAGCAGGTCTGCTAGAAACTGAGTAGGGAGCTGGCCCCCTCTTGCCTGTGGGGGGTGACCTTTAACTTTATCTAACCTTTGCATTGCTAATTCTAAATTTCTGGGAGGCAGTTAGTGGCATTGTTGGGTAGCATATTAACAGAGACCTCTCATCTACCAGAAGACAGCACTGACCCCACATTTCTGGTTTAACTTCCAGATGGGGCATGCAAGTTTGCATTTTATTTCTACCAAAAAAAATTTATTTTAAGTACCAAATATGTAATGAGAAATAGGAAGGAGTTCAAAACAGATCAGAGTTGAATTATGATTGCCTTGAGTGACATTTGGCTGTCACTGTAGAAAATTTAATCCCTCTAATTTTGTTAATTTGAATCTATTGTGACACTTGAAAATTTATAAGAAACATAGTAGTGAATGAAGATATCATATCTGAATTGGCTTATTTATTTTTCACACAATATTTATTGAAGACAAATCCTGTCAGTTTTTTGTTTTGTTATTTCTCCATTATGAGAAAGATTCTATGATACTTTAGGAAGTAGTAACAGGAATTAAATTCAGTTTTTTGGAAATAGAAAACATAGTATTTAGATTTAGTTTTAGATTTTAAAAATTAGGTGTATTGGAAAACAATGTATTTTACATGACATGGAACACAAAGTATCATTAATTCCCCATTAATTGTGAGGATATAACTTAGGCAGACCCAGGTATCTTTGTTTCAGCTCCATAAATATCTCTTATTTTTTTTTCTCATTAGTTTTAACTGGTATTGAAATGGGCCATTATTTTACCTTCTTGTATAAAGAAAAATCATTGCACAGTTCAGTTTTACTGTAAGTGTATCATATGATCAAGTAATAGTTCATTTGTAAATAAAACAGTATGACTGAGTGAAACATTACTAAAGATAAGCTTTTCAAAAAAATTACACACCTGCTTTTTAACCAGCCAATGTTTAGATGTATGAATAAATAGACTAAATGTACCCATTTCTGTAATCACTTTAGTTTATGTTTCATATTGTAACCTAAGCAAAGCCAGGTAGTGTAAGCTTTGCATTTGATAGCAGTCATTTTGAGAAGATTACCAATGAGCAGCCATACAAGCAATAAATGTAACTTCAGTAATTTTTCAGGGGGAAAGAAAGAGATCAGCAAATTCTTTCTTGTAAACTAAAGGTTCTGGCTTGTGAATTTATATAAACCAAATGAAAGTTTTAAGTATAGCTGAAATGCCATCCAGGAGAATTCCCTAGTAAATGAGTTGTCAACAGACTGGGAGACATCTTTATTTGATGGGGAAAATATTAAATTGATAATGATACTGGTGTTGGGAGAACACAGCCTTGTGCTTCCAAATAATTCAGCACAAAATGCTGCCCCATTTCCATTACTATTATTTGCCTTTGGATCTGGGAGAGATAGTAATAGTAATGTGAAATATAGGCATAAATCTTTGATAACCCTAAGAAGATTTCACTTGACAAAATGACAACCAAGCTCAAAATCTTGTAATAAAGCTGGAAACAACAGAATAAAATAAATGACACATCAAAGTGCTACTATCCTAACCTTCCTATGCTGCTTGCTGTGGAAAGTAACTCTGCCAAAAGTATATAAAGGTTGTCAATGTATATATTCCTGCTGAGGTATAGATAGGTGTTTTGTGGTTTTGTTTTGTAAAACATTTCAGATGGTGAAAGGACTTGGTGATTTTAACCATTACAGCATGTTCCACGTCATCATTCTATTCCACTGCCATTAAATCTGTGCCAAGAGAGACACTCATTACCTGTGATAGGGAGCCCATCCCTGAAGCCATCTCTGGAACCCAGCCGAAAGCACAGAGCCTGAAGTAGAAGGTAGTTTTCTACAGAAAAATCAGAGTGCATTAACCAGAAAAAGAGAAGTGGATAAGGGGCAGGAAAATCAGCAAGGTAATGAGAAATGCAAAACCAAGGAGAGAAAAGAAATAGAAGCAGAAAAATTATAAATGACCTGGTACCTTCTATTGCTCCAGTCTGGGAAATGCTGAGAAAAGAACAGGTAACTCCATCCAAGGATGGCAGGCAGTCCCATGCCTAGGAAATGATTCCTAAATGTTGAGAATATGAAAAGGCCTGTGATGCTGGAAACATCATGAAAGACCCAGACCATGCTGGATATGTAAAATGAGGCCAGAGGGAGACCAGTGTATTTCACATTGGTAAGGGTTCTGGCTTTCTTCCTGTGGGAGGCAGCAAGGATAGTATGGCCATTCCCTAGTGATGTGTTAGACTCCTGTGTAATCAGTTAGTTTGTTAAAGCAAATGGAACTTTTAGCTGCCCTTTGTGAGCAATTTGTGAGTATCTTCAAATCTGGAGGGCAAGGTAGCTTATGAACTGAATTAAAAAACAAACATACAGGGAGAAAATTCTAAGAGAAACACAAATTCAGTGGAGATGGGCTTAAGCAGACACCAACAGTCCTTATTTCAACTTGCCCTGGGTTGGCTTCATTCTTACCAGGGTTTCTCCCTGCACGTAGATTGTCACTGCTCCAAGCTTACGTATGTGTGCCAGATTAGCAGATATGGGGGCAGTGAGACCTGCTTTTCCCTAAGATGTCAACATGAGCTTCATGGAGGATCCCACCAGCCATGCGTGCATCTTAGAACGTGCTACCATGATTGGCCAGGCCTGGGTCAGATGCCCTTCACTGAGGCCAGGGACAGAGCTGAAAGCACTGAGCCACTGGTGTGGAAGGAGTAATTCTCCGCAGTAAAATAGGCCATTGTTACAAGAGAGGAGTGTGTGGAGGCTTAGCAGTCTAAAAAATAGACGCTGAGCATTCACTGAGCAGAAAGTGACTTGGAGTTGAGCCCTGGGCTGTTAATACTCAGTCCTGCCTTCCTTCTACCTCATGCTTCTCATTACTCAGTTTTCTTCTAAGAAACATTTTAGAGCCTTTGAGGGGTATAGGACAATCTAACTGATGCTTTCATTAGGCATAGTATTTCTAATTAGGTGACATTGTCTTGATCACCACACATTACTCATTTCTTGCCTATTTTATCTGACTTTTAACAACACATGTAGACCCAGAAACACACCTTTAATGCACTGATAACCCTAAATGCATAAGAAACGGTATATCTCCAAAAACTTGAGGTCAGGAAGATTAACCTTGTTTTTAGTTGTGTCTCCCAAAAATATGACAGATTTAGGCCTTGTGTGAACTATAGCCACACAGTATCCATTCTTCTCTATTTTGAAAGACATTAACATTTTGACTTCACTTCCATCCATTAATCATATTAGTGAGTCACTGTAGAGTTTGTAGCCAAACCTGCAATAACAACAGATTATATAGGCACTTGCCTCCAAAATGCTCTACTAGGGAATACGAAACACCTAATGACAAAGTTGTGTACTATCATAGCATATAATTTTGGGATATTTTGTCCCCTACGGCTTTAGAATTCACATTTTCCATCCAATGATGTTAAGATCCATTATGTGCAATTTAATTAAACTTGGTAAACAAGTATTACATATTTTAATTTGTCTTTAGTCATAATAGGATAATTAATGTTCTGTAGACTACTTTAAATGCAATATGGTCATTATTTCTTTATGTTTTGAAATGTGTAAAATGCTTCAGAATATTCACGAGTGTAGTAGTGTGCCTTAACTAAATATTTAGGATGCAAATTAAAATCTGTTCTTTTTTATTCACTTAAGTGAAAACAAGAGAAAGTTTGCAAAGCACAAGTCCTGACTGTACCTAAGAACATGGCTTTATTTTATCTTAAAATTTAGGAAAAAATATCTTTCATTCATTTTCTCACCGACAGTCTCTGTCACATTTAATCATGTTCTTTTTTTTTTAAGTTCCAGGGGTTAAACTTACAACCTCATGCTTGCCAGGCAGGTACTTGTACCACTGAGCTATACCCCTGGCCCCATTTAAACATATTCTTGAACTTGACACCATATAGATGATATAGATATAGATATAGATATAGATATAGATATAGATATAGATATAGATATAGATAGATACAGATATAGATACAGATACAGATATAGATACAGATATAGATATATAGATATAGATATATGTGTGTATATGTATATTATATATATGTAGTGTGAAGATTCAAAAATAAAAAGTTTCTTTTTAATGAAAAGGCAAGTAGTTTATGTCTTATATGGGTAAGTTTTAAATACGAATAGTATTATATAGATGACAGATTTTTCCCTTTTAGGTAGTTCTCTCTACCTAAAAGAATGCCTGCGTCCTCACAATGCCTTACTAAAAATATTTCTTTGTTTTCTTTAGCATATATGATACCTTGTCTTTCATATCCATTCTTTCGAAATGCAGTGTCTAATTTTGCTCATGCAGAAAAGTGAAGTAGCTTGGCTTCCCTGCTTTATTTTACCACCGTGACTCCTTGCCACACTGTTCAGTTTGCCATAATTATGTCAAATGATAGTAAGAAGTTTTTCTTTAAAACTGGCTTTCACTCATGGAAGCTCCAGGTGGGAGCCAGCCAGAGGACTATTACCAGAAGATGGTTTTAAAGCTACTTTCTGCTTGATCAAAAACCTGACAAAGTTGTGTGATTAGACTCAGAGAAATAATCTGTTTTCCAAATGACTCTGCATGGGAACTTAATAAATATTTTCTCTCAACTTTGTAGATCTGCAAAGATAGTGGGCTCAGCTCCCCATAGTAGGTGTGGCTATGGGGTGGTCATTCATCGACTTGTTCATTGATAGATTCATTCATTGAGCAAATATTTATTGGACATCTTCTATCTGAGCCACAGGAACTAGGAAATGTTGTTATAAACTAACTGTAAATAGTCACACAGAGATTTATACTATTAGAAAGAGAAAGAGAGGGAGGACATGAGAGCTTTGGATGTGTCCCAAGAAACTTTCTTAGCAGATTCAAATGTCTCCTCTTTTACTTGTTACTTACAAAGTAAAAGGATATCTTGTTCCCAGTATCGCCCTGAAACATACTAACATACATAAGATTTTCATTTATCTTTAATTGGCAGTAGAAACATCTCATTAACTAAATATTTTGAATGAATGATAATTTAAGAGATACATGATGAAAATTAACAGCTATATAATGGTATTATGGAAAAGATGAAAACAATATTATGTACTATTTATTCTTCAATATAAAGTACAAAATACTGTACTGTTCAGGTCATCACTATAAATATATCAGGTTTTCCATCATTCATCATGCTTTACATGAAATTCTCTCAGACTAGATAACTTTCAAAATTCACTAATAGATTTAGAGAAAAACATCTGAGTTTTCAGCCAAAGCAGGTTATATAAAGACTATAAATTGCTTGACAACTTTTCAGGTATCGGTAAAAAAATTTGCCCTGAACTTGTAAGAAAACCTCTTGCTTTTCAAAGGTTTTTGGACTTTAAAATTACCTCTAAGAGACTATGGACCTCATGCATTACATAATGTCTTCATATCTCATTGATCAGGCAATTAGATTTCAGAACATATCAAGTTTTGGGAATAGTTAAGAATGCAGAATTAATCAAAAATAGTTTCTGAGCATCAAGGAAAAGAAATATCTCAAAAAGAAAAGGAAAGAAAAAAAGAAAACAAATGTCTCTAAAGGCCATTAGAAAAATTCAAACCTTTGGTAGTAGAAAGACTCTTGGGAGTCATTAACCCCCACTCCTTCATTCGATAATTGGGGAAACTGAAGTGTTAGGAGACAAAATGACTTTGAGGTTGGCCGATCACACCAAGTCATACTCACATTGACTTTTCGTAAAATTCATCTTCAGTATTTAACAAGCTTAATGTTTTTGCCATTAGTTCTGCTAGAATGACCTTAGTTCTGAGTAATAGTGAATAGTGGATTTAACTGTAGACAAAAATAAAGTCAAAACTATCTTTGATCCTTGAGGGGAAAAGCCTCGAAAACATAGTACGGAGAGGGAAAAAAAGAAATTCGCAGCATAATTAAGGATAATATATATTAAGTCTAAGATTTACATAAATCATGTTTTGTTTTTGTTTGTGGTACTGGGGTTAAGTGTAGGGTCTTGCCCTAAGCTATCTCACCAGCCCATTTTTGATTTTTTACTTTGAGACAGAGTCGCACAAAGTCGCTAAATTGCCCTGACTGGGCTGAAAATTATGATTCTCCTGCTTCAGCCTTACAAAGTGATATGAAAATTTATTTTGGTACTAGTAATAAAACCCAGGGCCCAGTGCATAGTAGAATATTTATATCAATTTGAAAGTGTTTAAATAAATGCTAAATGAGTAATCTATATATGCATAAGAGTAATGCACATAAGTGACCGTAATGTTTTCTCTGGAAAATACTGGCAAGGGAATGAAGCAAAGACTAATGCTTTCCTGCCTGAGGCTAAGTCCAGGCCTCACTGCTTATGGACTGTGCAACTGTGGAACAAGGTACTACACTTTTCCATGCCCCGGTTTCCTCACCCGTGAGCCAGAGATGATAACCAAACAGCTTTCCATAATGCCCATGAAGATGACATGAGCGGTGTCAAATGTTTACAGTACTGTAAGCCATATGAACATAGTAATTATTATTTCCTTAAATGAAGAAGGATGGGGGTAGAGAAGGCATATAGACACTTAATTTACTGCGGAGCAGGAAGCAGCAGATTTCTAAACCTGCGTAACGTACTGTGCGAGCTACACAGCGTGACTAACATGGGTGCAATACTAGAGGCAATAACAGTGTTTCTCAGTGAAAACAAAGGGATGATCTACATGCCAAGGTCTTCATCCTGGATCAGACGTAGTTCTTTCATAATTCCACTGTTAAAAAGACAAGAATTATAAGGGCCTGGGGTGTGTGGAAAAGCTCTGTGTCTCCAGCTCAATCTTCCTATGAACCTAAAACTGCTCTTAAAACTAGAGGGGGAGGAGATGAGGATCACATTCACTTCTCAATGATATTTCAATTAAACGAAATTTTCTTAACTGACAACTTTGAGAAGAGAAACATGAAACAGTAGCATTACTGTTGCTGATAAATTTACATAAAAATTCAATCTATTGGTGACACAAAATATAAATGAGATCTCTTATTGAAAAAATGACAGTAAGATATTAAGGAACAGTTAAAACTGTATTTACAAAGGGGAGGGTATATATAATACATATTGTAAAGATCATTAGTAAAATAATTTTTATTAAAATGTGCTATTCCTGAGAAAGTTCTTATCCTTACCAGTCTTTTTGATTTAGTGAGGAAAAAGTTTCAACGTTTTTTTCAAATATAGATTTTGATATGGAGAAAGCTTGAGAATCTTTGTGTTCAGAGAAGAAGCAATAGATAGTGTCAAGCAAGGAGAGAAAAGCAAAACCTGAGAGCACTGTAAAAATGTTTCTGGCATATGTGTGTAATCCCAACACTCCGGGAAGGTGAGGCAGGAGGACCATGAATTCAAATCCGACCTGGAATTTAGAGACTTAGCAAGCTCCTGTCTCAAAATAGAAAATAAAAGAGTGGGGATATAGTTCAGAGTAGAGGCCCTAAGTTCAGTGTCAGTCTCCATTATCACACACACACAAAAATATACAACCCAAGAAGAGTTTTTTCTTCATTTTATAATTTAGTCCACATTAAAGAAGTGATTTTTGAATCTATCTCCATTGTCAGGTCATAGGATTTTATGTTCTTGTTTAGTAATTTTGAAACTTTTCTTGTGTTTATCATTTTCCTTTTAAAATAAACTTGGAAGGGCCAGAGATTTAGCTTAGCAGCATAAGCACCTGCCTGGCAAGTGTGACGTCATGAGTTCGATCCCTGGTACCAAAAAAAAATAAATAAAATATAATAAATAAAATAAAATAAACTTGGATCAGATTGAAAAGAAGTAAAATACTTTCCTAATTTTAGCCCACACTTAAGATAAATGATCAGCGTATTTATTCCAGTCTTCACTTTTAAATAAGACATAGAGTAAGTATGGTATATATTGTGGTATTATTGAATATAAAAGTCGAGCCCTGCTTTAAAAATTTGGGGGCTAACTACAGCATCTTCCTTTTGTTTTAAAAATGGTAAGGAATCAACAGAAGATTATTGTTTGATGGTTCTCGGAAATTAAAGTTGTGATTTTAGTGAAATGTTGAATTTAAAGCTTATAACAAATCTTGTCAACTTCTACATGTGTGGATATTTTGTAGTTTGTGGGCCTCAGTAAAGTATACCTGAGACATACTATGTGGTAACAGCTTAGATTAGGATTGACAGCGCTGAAGACTGAACTGGCCCTCTGCTAGTTTTTGTAAATAAAGTTTTATTAGAATATAGCCATACCATTTGTTTATATATCACAGGGCACAACTTTTGTGCTGCAACAGTAAAGCTGAGTAACTGCCACTGAGGTTACATAGCGCACTAGGCCCTAAACATTTAATATCAGGCTCTTTTAAGAAAAAGTTTGCTGACTGTAGATTTGGACGATGAGTTAGTGGTTCCCAATCCACTCTTCTCAGAGAAGTCGTGTGGCAAGCCTTTAAGGGCACTAAATATTCTACAAAGATATTTTAATGAACTTAGGGATATCCTGAAAAATTTAGCATAGTTTTCTAAATATTTCAGTCGTACCTGAAAGAAGCCTCAGGTTTTTCATTTTTTTATCGATGCATATTAGTAATACCATGAAATGTAAATCATTTTTGTGTATTGATACATGTATATTTTGATGATTTTTACCCCTTACATCCTTTTCCCTTTCCTCCTGCTCCCTCTGATCCCTTTCCCCATCTCTAAAAGTCCACCTTCTAACTTCCTCTCATCTCTCCTTTATTTATTTACTGAGATTTTTCATATAAAACATGTGCTATTTAGTTTCCTGTGATCGGCTTCTTTGGCTTAACATGATCTCCAGTTCAATCTGTCTTCCTTTACGTGGCAAGATTTCGTTCTTCTTTAGACTGAATAATACTCCATTGCAGACATACTGTGTACCACATTTTCATTATCCATTCATGGGGCTGATGAGCGTCCATGACGGTGAACCTTTTAGAGCTCTCAGTGATGCCAACACCCTATTGCAGCACCTGTGACATAGGTTCACCACATTGAGACGGTTCCGCAGCCTCGGTGCTGTGAATTGCACCATTATAAATGTGGGTATGCACATATGACTACAGCATACTGTCTTTACCTCTGAAATGTTTTAAGGACCACTATAGTATGTGTGTTACACTGATTTCCACAGTGATTCTACTAGTTTACATTCCTACCTGTTGTGTAAGAGGGTTTCTTTTTCCTCTGCTCCTTGCTAGTGGTTCTTGTGTTTTAAATTTTTGATGACAGCTGTTCTGACTATGGTGAAATGGAATCTTTAGTATAGTTTTTATTAGCATTTCCCTAATGGTTAAAGATATTCAGCATTTTTTTTATACACTTATTGACCATTTATATTTAATCGTTTGAGAAATGTCTATTCAGGTTATTTATTGATAGGGTTATTTGGGAGAGTTAATATTTTGGGTTCTTTATGTGTTCTGGATATTAATCCTGCATCAGGAGAGTGTACTGTAGATTGTCTCTTCTCTGTTGTTTCTTTGCTGTGCAGCAGCTTTGTAATTTGCTGTACTATCTGTTGGTCCTTGCTCTTATTTACCATGCTATTGGAGTTCTATTCAGGAAGTCTTGGCCAGTGCCTCTGGCTTCTGTTTTTTCCCCTATGTTTTCTTTTAGAAGTTTCAAAGTTTCCAGTCTTCTGTCTTGGTTTTTCATCCATTTTGATTTATTTTACTACAGAACAAGAGATGGGATCCGGTTTTGATCTTCAGCACGTGGATCCCAATTTTTTCAGCACTGTTGGCTAGAGGATTTCTTCCCTCCAGCATATGTTTTGCACCCCTCTGTCAGAGATGGCTGAGGTGCGTGGGACTGTCTCCATCCCTTCTATTGGGCTCCCTTGGTCTACACATCTGTTTTTGTGCCAGTACCAAGTTAGTTCTATACCATAGCTTTGTGTAGGGTAACTTCAAATTGAATGCTGTGATGGCTCAGCCTTAATCCTTTTGCTCAGGAATCCCTTGGTTATTCTGGGTCTTCTGCATTTCCATGTGAATTTTAAGATTTTTTTTCTAGTTTTGTAAAGAATGCTGTTTGTATCTTAATAGATTAGATCTGTAGATTACTTTTGGCAATATGGCCCTTAACACAATAACAATTCCTTATGGTTTAGATTTTCCAGGGCTTTGAAATTTTTAGGACATTCTTATAAAAAGTTCTTTTTGGGAATTACATATATGAAACTAGTGAAAAGAAAGCGGCATGGATCCTTTTGATTGTAGTCTGTTATTCTCAGCACTAAATGACTCTGATGGGATTTCTACTATCATCGGCACACCCTGGGTATTGTATATTTATCTGAATTCCAGCCTTGGAATCATGGCTCCCTGGATATCCTGCTGCTAGTAATACATTTTCTGCATATAACTGCAATGTTACAAGATGGAATAGGCACTGTGTTTCAGGTGTAACATGCTTTTCTGCTGCACTTTTATCACCTCACTTTGACATTGCCTTTCTTTTGAGGTTTAGGAACTCTGGGCGGAGGGGAACCCTACTGATGTCATTTTCCTGCGTGCAGCATTTGCTATTATTTGTTCTGCAAAACTGAAATCTATATCTTAAAGTATATTTCTGGAATTTCCCTTCTCTACCCAAGCTCAATAGTTGAAGTATGTGTTAAAGGTTCTATCTCATTTATCATAAAATTGAGTCATTTTTGAGTATGCAGGAATCTCTGAATAATTTAACCCAAACATAAAATTATGTGCAAGCAAATGGAAACATATGACCACCCTAAATTTTGTAATTTAAAAATTACAAAATTTCCTTAATTACACCATATTTGACCATTTAAAAAACTTATCATAAAATAGGCATTAAAATGACCTGGATGATGGCATTGAGATGACCAAAACCAAAAATGAATACAAAGTGATAGCTGAGTGTCCCAGGCCCAATAGAAGCAGCACAAATGACCAGACCTCCTCCTTTTTCTCTGCTTCTACACCACCTCCTGCTCCTTTCTATCATCAAGAAAAGGACATAGCTGTCACTATAGATGAAATAAAAGAAAAGGGAAAATGAATAAGAAAGGGCTGGTTTTGGGTTGTACTGGGTTTAGGAAGCATTATCTCGTACAAGCCATCTTGTTCATTGTTCTCCCTTTTTAAACACTGTTTTGTAAGCATCACAGCCGTGCATCGATCTTGTAATAAGCTTTGCTTATACAGTAAAACTTGAGCACATTTTTAAATTATGCAGTTCACTATATTAAGCCAAGACTTTCCAGTCCACCCAAAGTTTCCAGTAAAGTTCTGTTCGACCTTTGTATAAAGACCACCTTTACTAGGTGACTTATTTTTGCTGCCCTCTTGGGTGGTCAAATGAGGCAGATTTCCCTGTTGAACAACATACAGCCTTCTTTTTTGCCAACTGAACATTACACTGGGATGTGGCTGGGAGGAACAGTTTCTCAATACTATAAACAACTGCTTTCTTGGAACAGTTTGTTGCTGAAGCATAGAGGTTACTCTTGGATTCGCCTTGAGTAGCAAATGAATTGGTTAAGGAAGTAAGTGTGGCTGGCCCACCAAATTACAGTGACCATGATATAATTAAGTTCAGCGTCTTCCCTGGAGGTTTTCAGAAGTATGATTATGACACCAAACTTAAATAAAAGGGATTTTTAAGAGCTAGGAAATTAGTGAGAAGAAGTTGGGGGGTAAATGTTACGAAGTTTTTTTTTTTAATCATAACGATAGAAGTTGTTCAAAAATAAAAACTGATAAAAATATAGTAATTTCTTATCTGTGATCCAGAGTAATATTGTGTCAGTTTCTCAAAAGAAAAATGTGTCTTGAAGTTAAAGATGCTATTGGAATTAGAATGGGAAAGTGGGATATTAAAGATATGCTAGAAATATTAAAAATAAGTGAAAAATAGAAAATCTTCCTTTAAAAAATCAGGCAGACATTTGCTCTCTGCTTACTCAAACTAAATTGTATGTAGATTTTTTTCTAGTACAGTTTAGACAATTAAGTTATAGACAATATAAATTATTAAAATGTTACTGAAGACATAGATGTCACTGAGTGTAAGGAGGAGGAAAAAGAAATAAGAACATAGGGCCATTTCCTGGCTCAGTGTAAGGCCACAGTGTTCTCAGCAAAGCAGTGTGTGTGATAATCAGAATTTTCCAAGAGGATCTTAGGCTGAGATTAATAGCTGCAGGGACAAAGATTTTGAGAACAAGTATGAAAGCACAGACACCTATGACAAAGATTTCCTGCTGAACCATTGCTGATCAAGATAGTGCTCTGTATCTCTTGGACTCTGTGATGGATTGGCTTAACGTGGCTTACTGTCTTCAGGGCAAAGGGTATTTATATGTCAGTACTATGCCACAGCTTTGTCACTCTGTGTGATTGTTAGATTCAGCCAGTCACTGCTGCATTGGTTATAACTTCATGGTGCAGCAGGCAATCCTGCTTATCTGTCCAGGCATCAGCCATCCATGCTGTCACCCCCGGGATGATGTATATGTATGTGAATGTATCTTGCTTGTGTCTTGCCCAGAAGGGACATTGCCATAAACTTTGCTTCAGGGAAAGCGAGTGTTTTGGGAGAAGAAGAAGGACTGCCACATGTTATAAATTATGACCCTGTGGATGATGCAGACCCCACAAATCAAAGGGCTCAATGTAGTATTTGGCAAACCTATATTTTATACAGCCATTTCTCTATATTCTTTGGCATAGAGTATGCATTAATACATTTACTGTAGACTAATATGAAGCTTAATGCTGCTTCATACATCAATGCTGTTCCCTGCTTAAGTTCTACCAGCCCCTCAGAGGACATCCTCACCTCCTACCAATAAGGACCAAGGAGGTCTATTAGATGGTTTATAGTTCAGTGAGAATGGGGGAGGGGAGGCCAGCAGCTGCCCATGCTTTGCTTGCATGTGGAGTTGTCCTGATTAAACTGGTGCTTCCGTGTCTTTGTTCTTTACCTAATTAATGGCATCATTTGCCTATTGCAAATCCCTGAGTTGTTTGATTTGAGTGCTTTAGATGTTAAAAGTACCTAATAACTGGTATATTTTTGTTATTGATCTATAAGTCATCTCAGCACTATCAAGGCTAAATTTGATATCTTGCACTTTATTTGCATAAACTTTTTTTTAAAAAATTCACCTTTTTGAGGCCCCACTACATTTTAGAGTCTTCATAAGTTACACCTCACTTGACCTTTGTGATAGTTCTATAATCTAGGTGTAATAATCCCTGTTTCATAGATAAGGAAATTTACATTCAGAAAAGTTAAGTAATCTTTCCAATGATACATACCAATTGGCAAAACCAGGATTAAAATTCTTATTTGTCTGACTCCAACAATGAGACACAATCAGTATGTAGCAAGTGTCCAAAATCCAGTTTATGAACACATTTCAAGAAATTTTGCTCCTGAACAGCAATGATTGCAAACTCTGCTGTCTTCTAGGAGCAATGCATAATACACTATTACAGGGCTTAGCAGCAGCATGGTCCTGTTCCAGTCAGCTTCTGTTCTCAAGTACGAATCAATCTTAGAACAGCTTGTTGCCGAGGCAGAAAAAGAAACTACTCGTGTCTGCGTTGAGAAGTGACATAGATTGTAAAGGCAGTTAAGAGTGGTTTGCTAGAAGACTCCCAGCTTAGTGCTGGTTGACAGGGTGTCCTTCTGTGGAATTAATTAGACTCTTTTTTTAAGTCCCAGGCAGCCAACATGTAAAATGCATAATTCGTGTGAGTCTTGGGGAAAAGGCTCACCTGTGCTGAGATAAGAGTTATTTTCCCATCCTGGATGAATGAGAAGTTTGATTTTTCTGCCATAATAAATTGGGAGTCTAAATAGTGGAATGTATAAGGGAGATACACCTTCTAACGAATGTATTTGAAGGAACCTGAGGCTCTTTTGTTCTCTTTCTTTGTCAGTTTCATTCTCCAAAAAACACTTCATCATGAGGAGTTTGTTAAGTATATCAAAGAAACCATGTTGCCTAGTAGGAACTCTGCCAGATGTTGCAGAATAAGATAAAGAAGAGGTACCATCTAAGAAGTTCTGTGTAAGAATGAAAATCTGGAAAATTCATTCTCATGTACACAAAATTCTCCTTTGTCCATTATTGTACCTAACTTACAATTATTTGTAAATCGAGTCTGCATAAAGGCCGAAGACATTTTAGGGATCTAAAGTGGCAATACCACAAACATAACTACCAGTATGGGGGTGATCACCCCTTTAACAAGCTTGGTGTGCTATAACTCCTCCCTAGGGCCTGTATCCTATCAGTAGGTGGGTATCATCTGGAACTTGTAGAAATTATACCCATTTCACTGACAGGGAAATACTGGTCCTAGAATTTGGCTTATACAATAAGTGAGAACATCTTTTCATAAATTGCTGGATTAGGCCATACATAATAGTCTTCATCCATCAGGATTAAACCATGGCTGCACACATTTAATTTGCAAAGATAGTTTGACTTCAGAGGGCTTTGATGAGTGCATTTTATTTCACACCAGAGGTGTCCGTTATAACAAACAGGAAACTTCACTAAATATAATCTGAAGTTAGAGCAATGGAAAGGCACATAGATGATGTCGTACATTATAAATATTTTTTGTACTTGCTGGTTTACTTCTAAGGAAATTATTAGATGACATCATAATGATGACTGATTTTTATTAGTGTTTTTGCTCTGAAGCTGTAGACAAGTAATTAAGAAGAAAAACGAATTCTGTAGTGTTATCCCTTAATATTTGATGTTTTCTAGGACTACTATTAGTTATTTTTTATTAGGACTCCTATTTTATTATATTTATTTATATTATTAGGACTACTATTCTTTTTTATACATTTTATAGTGAAAAAGAACATGGTAAAACACAAATGTCTTAAAGTTCAAAATGAGAAATAATTTGTATCTGAACTTCTTGGATTCATTTACAATTTGAAAAATAATTTTAGAGTAATATTTTGTAGATCACTACTAGATACTATTAAAGAAAGGCATTTTGAAACTGTTTATTATATATTTTAGCAATATGCTTCTTTATTTTGCTAATACCATGTGGAAGTCCTGAAAAACCTTTTTTTCCAGGGGCCTTACTTTAGTACCTTTGCTATATAAATCCTTGTAAATGTCTTATTTGATAAAATTATGTTTTAAAAGAGAAGAGCAGAGAGTAAAGATTACATAATGCATAAAGTGGAGCTATAAGTCTTAGAGTCTTTTGTTTATAAATGCAGTGAACATGAATATTTGACTACATGGAGGTATCAGCCATTGGACTAAGTTTTGGGTGGGTAGAATCCAAAAATAATAAAATTCGTTTTCCACTTCAGATTCCTTCTTTATGGGGAAGGGAGGCTGCTAGGTTCAATAACTATAAATGATAATAAGTTTTAGGGTGCCTTTGAGGTACATAGAGAGTGCTAGGAGAGAAAGAGAAAGGTACCTTAAACTCTGGAGTCAGAGAGAACCTGGCACGAGAGCTACAGCCTGGTCTTAAAGACCAGCACACTTCTCCAGGGAAAGTAGAGGAATAATCATATACAAAGATGTCAGGACAGTAAAGCGTAGAGCTGGAAAGAGGAATTGGAGGTAGAATGGCAGAGTCACGGTGGGAAAAAGAGGCTAAGGCCATACTGTAAAGGGTGTGATGTTCCTTGCAAAATTTCTTGGGCTTATTTTATAGGTGATAGGTTTTGTTTTTTTATTTTAAGGAGGCAAAGTACATGATTAATTTTTAATAAAATCTGTGTTACCCAGTAGGTGGACCAGTGTCTTACCATCAGCCCTAACAATAGAAACAAACAAACAACAAAAAAGAAATTGTCATAGCAAGAGAAAATGTGCTGCCCTTTACCATTTCTGTGATTTTTTTAAAAAAAATCTCCATTTACATTTATATGGGGGAAATTGCTTGATTCAAAGAAAACTTTATATGAGTTTCAGCCAACCCAAAGTTAACCCAGCATTCCTGAGATAAGACCACTTTCCTGCTTCCAAACTGTTCTGGAATGATGTGAATTACTACATAAAGTAATACTTCCTAGTATGACAGTTTTGCATGTATCAACGGAAATATTGCCAGTTTTTCAATAGAAAAAAATAATTTTCTTTTTTTGTTTTGGTTTGGTTTTTGTTTGTTTTGTGATCTTGGGTACTGAACCAAGGGCCTTCATAATGAGCTACATCCCCACCCCTTTTTTGTATTTTGTTTGTTTTTAGTTTCTTTTATTTTTGAGACAAGTCCTCATTATGTTGCCTGGGCTGGACTTGAAACTGTTATCCTCCTGCCTCAGCCTCCCAGAGTGCTGGGATTCTAGGCCTGTTCTAGCACAGCTGGCTTCCTGTCTCATTTTTATACCAATCAAGTGTGGACCTCCAGATAGCTGGATTTCTCATGTTAACATCAACATAGCCTTATAATTTTTAAGTGTAGAAAACAAAACTCTTTAAATCATTTTCTAAGAAACATATTAATTTTGATAGATGATTTCTGATTTCCTGAGTTGAGTCTCTGATACCTGTTATTCAAGCTTAGGAGTATGACATGAAAGGCAATCTGTTTTATATCTGGAGATGCTGAAGAACGATCAGAACAAGGCAGTTTGTTGATACTGCTGAAACTCATATGTATAATTAGGCTGATGAGAACTGCTACTTCTAGAATTTTGTTTTTTTAACTATTTCATGATTCCTAAAATACCTATGTGGGTTTTGCTAGTGTGCTTGCTTTTATATTTTCTTTTTTATATTAACACACATATATAAACATAAACCTAAGTATCTTTGCTAATTTGCATAAACAAGTCTATGCAAATTTGAATTTCATATATAACAAGGGAGAACCTTTTTAAAATTAGTTCCTTTAATTAAATTCAAATAATTCCCGCTATGCAGTAAAATAAATAACTTTACTGCAAACACAGTGTATGAGAAGACTAAATCCTATCAGCAATATCCCTTCCAAGGCCTTTATCCTGAAGTCACTTTGTCACACAGGTTATCAAATAAGAGAAAACAAACGTTTTATCCCATTACAGTTCCCACCTAAAACCATCAAAATGGGGGGGAAAGTGTTCCCTATTGAAATAAAATATGTATATAAATACTCTGTAGAAATGATTGAAATTACTTTCTTTCTTTCTTTTTTCTTTCTTCTTTCTTTCTTTCTTTCTTTCTTTCTTTCTTTCTTTCTTTCTTTCTTTCTTTTCTTTCTTCTTTCTTCTGAGTCAAGGTCTCACTTTGTGGTCCTGGCTGGCCTTGAACTCACGGTGGTCCTTCTGCTTCAGGCTCTGAGCTGAGATTATAGCCGTGAACCACCACACACAGCTGAATTATCGTTGCTGACCTTACAGATTTCAGGGGTGGGATCTTGGCTTGAGTATGGCTCCGATGGAATAATTCAGTGGTGAATGCATGATTCCTCATCGCTGGGGATAATGATAACTTCCACCCTTACGCACAGGCACAGGGCACAGGATAGCTCTCCCCTCCTCCGCTGTAGCAGACCCATCCCACAGTGTGAGGAAGAATAGCTAATTGCAGAGCACTGATTATTGGCCAGCTGAATGCTTAGCACTTTAAATTTTACTTTCTGTATCTTTCACTTTATAAAAGCGCCTTGTGAAGTAGAAGTTATAATGCCGTTACTACAGAAGAAAACAATCTTAAGGTTGGGGTGTTAGATTATTTTCCCAAAGTCAAACAACCAAAGTCAGTCACAACGCAAGGATTCAAACCCTGTAATCATACGATTGAACCTACATTCTTTCCTCTGTATTTACACATACCCTCAGATACCTAAAATCCTCCGCAATCACAGAGCAAGAGTGTAAGGGTGTACATATTTCTATATCGCATTCCTCTTCTCCCAGAGAATCACACTCAGCACCCAGTAAGTGCCTCCAGGGGACATGTGGTTCCTTCTCTAAACTGCCTTTCCCTCTGGTTTCTTCTCCCCCTGAAGTTTGAACTTGTATGTTCATCTTCAGGGAGGCCTTCCTGATCCCTGCCCCCCCCCCGGTATTGTATTATGTTCTCCTGGGATTCCAGCCCATAACACCCATCCTTTTCGTGATAGTCCTTTCCAGAACTGAGCTATGCATTTGTTTGCAGCCGTACTTCTTTAACATCTCTTTACCCAGCTAGAATACAGTAGGGGCAGCCAAGGCACACAGTGACACTGACTGACTTACAGGGAACGCCAGCAGGGTGGTGGGGCCCACTCCCATCTTTGCTCAAGCTTCCTCACCACAATTGAAAAAGACTGTTTGAAGTGATGAAATGAGGGACACACGCTAAGTAGCTTTCCCAGGGTCAAAGGCTAGCAAGTTGGGGCCCCAAGGTGCAAACCCCTGAGCTCATACTCATCCATGACATTTGATGCATGTCAGTGCAGAAGTGACTGGCGTATGCGTTTGCCCCTGATGACCAAATGCAGGACCGGACTCAGACACGCACAGTGCCATGTATGGGGATAAATGCTAATGGCACTGCAGGTGTCCAAGAAAGTGGGTGTTGGCAGTTGAGAAAATAGAACTGCTATTAAACCCTTTGTTTGCCCTTTGATTTAGAACCAGGGACTCATCTCCTAATAGTGGTTCGGGGAATTAGAATGGGAAGCACTAACTGCCCTCAGTTTTGTCTGAATTGCTCCATGTGCTGAATCACAAAGATCCTAGGAAACACAGGCCTGTCTTTCACTATCTGGCTCTTCCATTGGTTTAATGAGGACATAAATGTATGCAAAGTGAATATCAAAAGTTCCTCCAAAGTCAGCATCTTGGTCCAAAATCATATTATTCTTAGATAGTTAAAGTAAAATTTTGGGGCTGGGGATATAGCTCAGCGGTACAGTGCCTGCCTGGCAAGTGCGAGGTTGTGTGAGTTTGATCCCCAGTACAGTAAACAAATAAACAAACAAGCAAACAAATAAATAAAGTAAAACTTTTATTTACAAGTTTTAGGGAACAGAACATCTTTTCATCAAAACCTGTTTGTTGGCAAAACTTCAGTGGAAAAGGCGAACAGCCGGAGAGTGTCTTTACACTAAGTCCTTATGGACTCCAGGAAGGTTGTTCTGTGTAAGCCTTAGATTTCTTTTCTTTTTCAAACTTAAGAAATCCAACTCCTGCTTTTAGTCTTTATTAATCCTATTCTGATTTTAAATCACTGTCCCATCTTTAAACTATTTCCAGATCACTCAAGTATCTATAATACACAGTTCGTACCCTCACTCCAGCTTAATGAAATAGCATCTTACTGTCTTTGGTTACACAAAACAGGAAACTATAAATTATTTACAGAATTTAATACTAATCATGCAACTGTGCACAAATCTATATATTGTTTTTATTCAGAATTAATATATTTAAAATACCAAATTTGTACCAGAGTTGCCTTAGATATCGAAGGCATAGCAAATGTTTGTTTTCTAAATATTGATTTGTAACGAATGCTCCTTTGGAATAAGAATGATTTTTACTGTAAAAAAGAATGGTTATAGTGTTGCTATACTGTTAGAATTAGGCATTTGATTATTTTTTAAAATAGTGCTTAATGAAAATATGAAACATTCAAAGTATTTGATTTTGCTACTTTGGTAAACTGGAACTTTAATTGACATAAAAATCATGTTAATACAAACTCTCCTCAGAAAATAATTCTAAAAGTAACAATTTTTATGTGACCTTGAAGTTTCGGCAGTCTATTGCATAACTTTTCAAGAGAAGTCACATGAAGGAAACCTCATATTTCCTTAAATTTATTAGAGCTCCTTGGTGGTCTAAACTGCGGGAGATTTTTTTCAAGGTTCCTTTTGAAAGCAGTAATCTTACTTAATTGCTTAATGGTTGTTCTCATATAAGTCAATTTGAGTTCTTTTTTAGAGTAACAATAGGAAATACATAATGGCCGAGAAGAGCGAAACAGGACGAGAAACTTCAAGTGTAACAGTGTTATATTTCTATATAATGATGTGAAGATAATGCTTTTAGCTGCATGACTGCCATATTAGCCACACATCATAAAAAACAAACTTTATAAAAGCAAGAGGTCACATTCATAAGAAACAATTTTGTACCTTTTGCATTAAACATTTATCTTTAGATTGTAGGAGTTTTTTTTCTTTTATTGAGAGGGCCCTGATTACCCCATTTTCAGACAGGAACAAAAATGTTTTTTCACTACAAAAGTATAAATCACAGGGAACTATGAAGGAATCATACTTTATATTCCTGGGTTTTAAGTTTAAAACAAAACAGTCAGACTTTATACCTTGGAGATCTTAGGCAAAACATGGTTAATGAAATCATACATGTTCATTTTCTTTCCTTAGTTTTCAGTTAAAAAAAAAATCTAATAGTCCAAACAATTGCATAACTTTTATTCTTATAATGTGTAGTCCTTGTGTTTGGAAGATCATTATTAGTGAAGTATGAAAATGTCTTCGTTTTTATCACAGACTAGGCCATTCTATGAAAGATATTTCCAAGTTGCAAGACAATAAACACCTTTTTCTTAACTATAAAGTAAAATAAATTATCGGGGAGGTCTGAAGAAGTTAACGTTTTTTTCTAAATTTTCTTCCTCATCCCAAAGGTATTACTTACCTTTATAACTAGATTTTTCACTATTTGTAAATTTAATATGTTGATTTCTTGCACTTTTGGAATGATTCTGAGAAAAACTTTTGAGAGAAGGAAAAATTGACCCTCTCCAATTATAAATGCTTCCTTTTTGCTGTATCATCATCTGATATCTGCGGATATGTATATTTTTAATGATGTGCTTATTCTCACACACTGCTTGAAGAATCTTATATTCTTCCTAAGTTTATAATCAAATGCCCAACTTTGTGTCTAAATTCAGTACCTTTTTTGTTTATATAAATGTGTTATATTAGTCCATACCTCCTTAATTTTCACAAATATTAATCAACAGTGCATATTTGCTATCATAAATCTTGGCAATACATTTTATATAAGATCTGTTTTTTGTTGTAAGGGAAATATTGCCATTTTCCATCAGTACTATTAGAGTACAAACAAATACTGATTTATTTCTCCCACCTCTTGTCTTTGCTTACTAAATAAATTGCTGTACATTTGACTTTAGAATATATAAACACTATTTTTAGCTGAAATTTTGAAAGATTATAGTTTTACAATGACCTAGGATGTGTTTTTCAACTCTAGAATAATAATTCATATTATTTAAAGCCTTACAAATCATTAATAAACTACTGGCAATGCATACCACCTAAACCTGGTAAGAAAATACACACAGATCTTTATCAAAAGTATGTGGTAAGCCTGGTGCTAAATATAAGTAGAAATATGCTTTTCCATGCCTGCAATTTTCTAAAGTCCAAAAGTTCTTTGGATGGCAGAGAGCAAGAGAATCCTTCCTCTACATAGCATGAATGGAGCTCTCATCAGAGTAAAATGTAAGGCTCTGCATTCTTTACTTCAAAATCACATTCCCTGCTTCAAAAATCTTAATTCTTTTATGAGGCATTTGATCATGGGAAGGATTCTTATCACTCTGTCCACTGCAATAGCCCAGTCCACAATCCAAATAGAACTTTGGAAGTTCATAAAGTGATTTTACATTCCTAATCTTCTTTGACTCTCTAAGCAATCTTAACAGACGGAGGCAACATATTTCCTATGGAGTTTTCAGTTACATCTTTCCACCATTTACCAAGCAAATTCCATGAAAGGATCTTTGCATATTCTGTGCTTCCTTTTGGGTGATGGTCAAGTTTGTGTGGATGTTATATCTAAAAATGCAATAAGGAATTTCACTTCCCTGTTGTAATGAATTATTTCAAACCTTCACTTAATTTTGAAAATGAATTGTGAAACACTGAAAGAACAAACTTTTAAGATGGAAAAAGAAAATGACACAAAAATAATGTGGGACAGTAATAAATTAGGGAGTAGAAATATTCTACCAAGATGTCTGTAGGCTTTCAAGGGCTGCACACATCTCTCCTTAACCCCATAGTCGATGACATCTTGGTGGCTGTTTGAAATTGGTCATGGTGAGAGTCTTTCCACTACAATGATTTACACAAGTCATGTAGTTTTTCCTGAGATAAACTGCTTACCAGCTCAATACTGCCTTAAAACCAAAATTAAGCTTTGGTTTAGATAATTGAGATGTATGCTTCATTATATCTAAAATGTAAATTAAAATAACTCGGTCGTTTACATTAAAATAATATCTATAGGCTAAGATAAGTAGTTATAAAGTTCATGTTGTTCCCCTGTAGAGCCTAAGTAAGACCGATTCAAAGCTGCCTCATTCGTGAATGAGTGTGGATGTGGGAGAATTGTGTGTCCTTTATGTGCTCACATCTTCACGTCAGACAGTTTTGGTGGAACAGTAAAACATAATAGTTTATATTAACTGTCCTTCAATCACAGACAGTGTCTGCTTTTCCACTTGTATTTGTGCATCTTGGACAATTTCTGTAATCTTTCTGAGCCACCATTTCCTTTTCCAGAAATTAAGGATATAATAAAACAGTATTAAATTCTGGAGTTGCTGTAAAGTTCAAACTACCACTTCCAAATTACTTGGTCCAGTCTCTACCACATAGTAAGGGCTCAATGCATGCTACTGTTTATGACAAGGCTAGGCTAGAGTTGAACTTCTTACTGGGTAAGACATCTTCAAAGAAGTTCGCAGTTTACTAGAGAATTGTCCTCATTCTTAATTATATGTATGACATTTTGTTGTAACAGTGTAATTACTCAATATCACACACCCCTTTCCAGATCAACTTCAAAATGAGTACTTTTGTTTTTCTGTGTTTTGTTTTGTTTTGTTTTGTTTTTGATGGTAGAGATCCAACCCAGAGCCTTTTGAACACTAAACCACTGAGCTGTACCCTCTGCATAGAAGTGCTTCTTTTTTTCTTTTTTTGCCTTTTTTTTTTTTTTTTTTTTTTTTTTTTTTTTTTTTTTTTTTTTTTTTTTTTTTTTTTTTTTTTTTTTTTTTTTTGCCTTTTTTAGATAGGGTTTCACTATGCAGTTCAGGCTGACCTTGAACTCACTTTGCAGCCAAGGCTGGCCTCAAACTCTCAGCGATCCTCCTGCCTCAGCCTCCCAAATTCTGGGATTACAGGCATGTGCCACCACACCCAGCTCTAGAAATACATACTTTTTACAATCTAACGTTCAACAAGTATCCAACTTCTTCCCTTCAGACTCAGTTGTTCACTAGAATAACTAAAAACACAGGAAGGCACTTTATTTACTACCACTGGTTTTAACAGTGAAATTATAAAGGATATAACTCAGAAATGATCAAATGGAGACATGTACGAGGGTGAGGAAGTTCTGTGGATTTCCTGCACACTTTCTGGCTACACTATCCTCTCTCAACCCTATTGGTTAGGAGGTTTATAACGGCTTCACTACATAAACATTATTGATTAAATGAGCCCAACATCCATCTTCTCTCCTAGAGCAAGAGAGAAGGGGAGCAAAAAAGTCCAGCTCTCTAATTACATGGTTGGCTCTTCTGGCTACCAAACCCCATGCAAAAGCTAGGGGTCCACCAGTAGTCAACACATTAGCATGATTTGGATGATATGGGGTGTACCTGGAAAGAGATTCTTATTAAAAAAAAATCCTATCACTCAGGAAATTCCAAAAGTTTTAGGAGTTCTATGCCAGGACCTCGGGACAAAACTAAGACATCTGTATTTTTTATTGTACCACAGCACCAAATTACATATCCTTCCCATAAGTTAACTCAAGGTCCTCAGGATTGATTCCTCTTATAAGACCAAGCTGGAATTATTGAAAAGTATTGCTTCTTACCTTTTCCAAGAGTTATGAAGGAATCAGTATCCTATAATGTGTGTTAAAACTTATAACCAAAGGAAAACTATACAATGTCATGAGCATTAAAATGCAAAACTTGTCTACTAAGCAGTAGAAATTGTCCCATATTTAATTTAACCTTCTGCATCTTCACTACCCAGGAAATTAACACAGGAGCTTTGCACTTGATTGAATGATGCATGCAAATGTCATGGTTTTTATCAAATGGTCTATTGGCCTCCTTGTCTTGTGCCTCCTCCTCCTGGATGCTGAAGATGCTCTCAGTTCATTCTGAAGAGTGTTGGATGCTCTGTCAAAACCAACAACTAATATAATGAGCTGGCTCTAACAGACCTTGCCTTATGTATCTGTGCCTTTTGATAACCCGTAGATGAATTTCACTAGCCTTCTCTTTCAGGTGCTAACAGGAGGCCATGACCAATGTTGTAGTCAAGAGTTTACAAGTGACAGGACTTAATAGAGGACACATAATTTTTAAGAATATTTTATAATACTGACCCCAAGAGTCAAATGCAAAACAGACTAGAGACCCAAAGAATCTATCTGAGGGCCTAGATCCCATGGCAATGCCCTGTACAAGTCCAGTTGAAGACCTAGAGCCCATGGCAATGTCCACCACAAGTCTAAATGGAGGTCTAGAACCTACAACAATGACTCATGCAAGCCCATTTCAAGGATCTGCACTGGGAAGGTCGAAAGGTCAGTGGTAGAACCTAGATAGTCTGTGCCAGTGGAATGAAGTTACCAGTGCCAGCAGGCTGAGGGATCTGCACTGGAGCCAGGAAGTGATGCTTAAAGTAAAGACCAGAGATTCCAAAAAAGAACTGCAGCCATTCTCAGCAACAGCAAAGTCCTGAACTCCTCTGATGCTAACAGCCAAGTTCGTATCAGAATATCCAGCACCACACACTTGTCCAGGAGAATCAACAGCATGCTATCTTCCCCTCCAGTTCTCTTTCTTATGCTGTTGGCAACAATCCTCTGCTGGGCCTTCCACACCCAGCACAGAGCTAATTCAGTTCAACTGGATGTTACAAGTTGACCATTAGCTGATCTACCACAGCTAATAAGGCTCAAGTTATAAATGCTCAGAATCCTTTTACAAAAAAACAGATTATCCATTTATAGGCAGCATAATGTCCCTTCTCAAAAGATGTCCTTATCCTAGAACCTGCAAATGTGACCTGAGCTGGTAAGAGGGTGAATTTACTCAGTGCTTACTTGAGTCAGATATGTAAGAGTGCAAAATGTCTGTGCTGGAGACAAGAAGGATCCAGGAGAGGGCTTAGAGCCCATGGCAATGTCCCGTGCAAGACCGTATCAAGAGGCCAATGGATCTGCGCAACTGAAGAATCTGTGCTGAAAGGCCCAAGGGCTAATGCTAGAAGCCTCAGAGTCTGTGCCTGCAGGCTGAAAGATTGCAGGATCCGAGCCAGAAGGCTGAGGAAGCTGCAATGGAAGCCAGGAGACAACTTCCAAGATAAAGATGAGGATTGAAGCTTCCCCAAAGAAAGCAACCAAAGCTCCTTCAAAGAAAAACTGCCAAAACTTCTAAGGAAGAGAATTGAAATCCTACCCATCTTCATATACCATTCCAACACCAAACCTCCTTAAGTGGGTCTCCCATGCCCAGAACCATGCGACTCAGTTCAGCAGGGTGTTCCTCACTCAAATTGACAGTTAGTCAATTAACCACCACAGAAGGGTTAAAGTGCCAAGGGAATTAAGATTGCTAAACAGTACACAGGAATATTATCGTTTGTTATCTAGTTTGGCTCTGTGTAATCACAAAATTCTTTTTTTTATTTTAAAGAGAGTAAAATTAAACACAATAAAGTGGAACACAAGAAAGCAATGTAAGAGACATAAATTTCAAAGCAAGACAATCAGAGATCTTCACTATTTATCATATTGACCCTTGGTTTCTTCCAAATAGTTGTCCATATCTTCACATATAGATATGGACAACTATTTGGAACAGGATGAGGAAGGCATTTTAGGTCTCCAACACCAGAAAATAGGGAAGCCAAGAATGGCTGTCACAGTGTCTCTCATTCTTTTCAAAACAGCTGTCCATACCTCCATGTATGTTGAACTTAAACAAAACAAAACAGGCTAAAATCCTTTGAACAAAGAATGATAGTATTGCTGGATTTGTAATCATGACACTATGGAATCAGCACTGGGTACTGTAGTGTTTCTTTTTCTTCAAAGTAGTTGTTCATTTCATCATGCATTATATAATTGGTTCTCATAAACTGTTTATAAGTTCTATGCATGCATGAGTCTGTACATGTATATCTATCCTTTCTGTATTAGAGGTAAAAACAAAACAAAGCAAGATAAAACAAAACAAATTTCTAGAGAAACCTGAAACAAAAAAGTCATATAAAACCACAATACAAGGTGATCTACAATGGTTACTATGATGTCTCAGCAGTATATAACAATATTAATAAAAACAAAACATTGGAGACATTATAAGACTTCAAAAGCAGGTAATAATCAGACCAGAGTGGGTATCCTAGTGAATCTGTCATCTTCAGTGTAGTTGCCTATACTCTTAGACTTGATACTATCAATCATAACAGATTCAAAT
>PVJX010006102.1:0-80268 GCA_004027295.1 Dolichotis patagonum | reverse complement strand
GAACTGAAAACATCATACCACAGTGATATATGTGCACCCATGTTTATAGCAGCACAATTTGTAATAGCCAGATCTTGGAAACAACCTAAGTGCCCATCAACTGAGGAATGGATAAAAAAGTTGTGGCATTTTTATACAGTGGAGTACTACTCAGCTATAAAGAATGATCACATCGAGATATTTATAAATAAATGGACACAACTTGAGACCATTATCTTAAGTGAAATAAACCAAACTCACAAGGGTAAATACCATATAGTCTCCCTTGTATGAGATTTGATAAGAGTATATAAGACTTTATGATAAGCATGAGTCCCCATCTCATAGCTTTGAAGTCTTTCAAAGTTTTAAATCATCAGTTGGAATGGTTTTATCCTGTTTTGTTTGACTATATCAAGCGTGATGATATGAACAGCTGTTTTGAAGAAAACAAAACATTATGACAGCTATTGCTGATTTAATATCATCCTTCTTAGAAGTCCTACCATGCTTCTTTTGTTCTACTACCATTGGTTCTATCTATCACATTGTGTCTTACTGGGATTTGAATATTTGTGATACTTTAAACAAAATTTTTTTTTATCGAAAATGAGATATTATAGTACCCTTTGATCATTTTCTGTTATTCAGTTCAGAAAGCCCCGTAATTCTTTCACTCTATGCATGGCTTTATACTATTGTGTTATGTTTGATATTATTGTATTTGAAACTATGCTCAACTATAGCAGAGTAAGAGATATGGTTTTAGCTACTGTTGATGTCCAGTTGTCTTAATGTAAAGTACTGTGTTGCCTATGTTGTCCTGTTCTGATCTGCTCTGTACTGCCCTCTTTTGTTTTATTCTCTTTAAAAAAAAAAAGAAATTTAATGTATTACAATTCATTGGCAGACACTGTATTTTAGTGTGAAAGTAACCGAATAAACATAATAAACTCTGTGAATGTGAAAAATTATTCCAAAAATATAAGGAGATTTATTATACATAGCTGGAAAATATATCTTACATGAAGGCATTCATAAAACGAGTTAACTTTTCTATGCACAAGTTCTTTGGAAATACACTTGCAGAGTCATTTACTTTTGATGTCAGAAAACACCTGGGAAGAGATGAAAATTACTAGTATGAGTCAAGAAGTATTTATATGCCACCAAATAACTGAAGTAAAATAAAACCCTAGAGAGAAATAAATGAGTTCCCTGGAAAACTGGTTATTTGACGAGGTATAACAAACTACTTAAAAACAAAGTTAACATGGACCCAGTATCCATACGACAACTATGTAATAGGACACCTACCATTTTAATTTTATTTAACAACTTTCAGTAGGAAAATGTTTAAGAAATCATGAGTCACAAGCTCTATAACCTAGGACGTTGATGGCAAATCTTTTAGAGTTTTGAACCATAACAAGCATGTGCTGTGGCACATGTGCCATCAAGTTTGCCACTACCCATCTAGAAAATATTTTAAATGGTGAAAAGATTCAATATCATATTATTTTTAATTTGTGCTTCTTGATAAGACTGTTCTTTTACTGCATCACTAAGCTCAATACCAAGTTCTGTAGGGAATGCCAAAATTCACTGCCTGTGTGGGACTGGATGGCAATATTCCTCTCCACAGTATGGGCATGTGAGCAGTGCATGCCACTGTATTGTGTATATTCCACCAGTGCAGGGCCTGTGCAGTTGAGGCTGACGTGGTAAGGTGGCATGTCTTTGTCAGTGGCTGAGCCCTCCCTATCAACACTGATGAAGATGGGAACTCAGTTCCATGGCACTGACTTGTAAATACTCTGGTTTGTATGGGTCATTCCAGTTAGCCTTCAAAAAAAAACTATGACTATGACTAGCTAATGTTACTGTTTCTATTTCACACATAATAATGCTGTTTTAAAGACTTCAACTTTCACAGGGTCACAAAATTGTATGTAATGCTATTCAACGCAGAGCCTGCTTTGTTGTAGTTGTTGCTGTTGTTGTTTTGATACCAGGAATCAAACCCATGACCTCTCGCTTGCCAGGCCAGAGCCTGTGATTCTAACTATATGTTATTCAACAAAATAATATGGATCAAAAGAACTAACAAATGACTAAACAAATGAAGAAAGAAGAATAAAATGAAATAAACACCACGGTTATATTCCTATTCACCCTTTAGTTTGAGGTAGAATACTCTTCAATTTCCATCTACAAATTCTCCATATCAAAATTGGATTTCCAAATGCAATGCCTAATATTAGGGACACTGTTATTCAATAAATGAGTAAAGTGAAATAAAGTGAAGTGAAATAACGTGAGGCAGAGCCTGTGCTCTCCACATGCTGACATGAATAGCATATTTTTGACAACTCAGTTTATAAACTAACTAAATTAACCCAAAAGTGAGTCAGTACTTTTCCAATTTATTGAATCTATCAAACTGTTGTGATGTTTTACAAATGCTTTCTGCGTAATTGAGTGTAAAGTGCTATAAAACAGTAGTAGACTGAAATACTACAGCTAATACTTACTGACAACAATGTGCAGTTTAAAACCAATTTCCTTAAAACATCCCTGTGATAGTCTATTCAGTGAGTTGATTTGGTTAGGCCACAGTTGCCAGTGATTCAAGCATTAGTGAAGGAGAGAGTGTTTTCTAATGTAATTAAAATTCACAATAAAGGAGGTCTTACTAGATGTTCTAGATGGCCCAGCTAAAAGGCTTTGAGAGCAGGACTCAGGCTTCTCTGCAGAATAAATTTTGCCTGTGCAAAGTAGCTTCAACCAAGCCTGGTAGCTCCAGGGAGCCCGTCCTGATGGCCTCCCTGCAGAGATCAGACTTACCTTGCCAGACCCTCAAGACTACAGAAGCCTATTTCTTACAATAACTCTCTTACTGTCTATCTTCTACTGGTTCTGCTTTTCAGGTTGAACTCTAATTGGTGCAATTATAAAGCATAGCACCAGCTAGGACTTCCTGCCACCATTTGAATGATACATAATTTTTAAACTGAGACACAGATATGTGGGCATTTATAGCTCAATGGATTATCACAAAGTAGATGCTCAACAAATGTTTTAAGAATGAATAAATGAAGGGATGGATGGATGAGTTTTTTTGGTAGGTGAGGTCTTCTTGTGCTTTACATGTGAGACTCATCAGTGCAGTGTTTGAGATCCAAAGCAAAGAAACTACACTTGCCAATAAATAACTGAAAATCTTTCATTCTCCTCATCTTTAAAGTAATAATTTATACACTCAAATTTTACAAGTCTCTCACCCAGGATGCCATTAAGTGTAATTACCACTGAATCTGAAAATACTATTATCATCATGGGAAAAAAAATAAAAACAAAGAGCCAGGCAAAGAGAAGATAAAAAATCAGGGCTAAGTCCACTAACTGGTTACCCACATGTCACTTTCTAGTTACAACTAGGTAAGTAGATGGTTTTGGCCATCATGGCTATTTCTACACACTGGGAATCTGTGGCTTCAACCATTGGAAGAAAATATTGATTCTTGGATGCCCTCTAATATCATACACATGCAAATGGAACTCTATAAATAAAACTCCATGCCTTCCCATCTAAGGAAATTATTCTAGCCACTCTTCCTATCACAACTTTGACCTCAAATGCCTGAACTCTTTGGCTTCACATCTTGGCTCTCTTATTTTGCTTCATTCGGGGGTTGTCACCATGAGCCAGACATAGGCGGTTTTAGATAAGGTCACCAGGGCACTGGCCTCTCCAGATTCATCAACACCAAAGAGGGAGCTGTGAGGGAAGCAGGAAAATAAACTTCCCTTATGCATCACCACTTAGGGGCAATAAAACAACAACATACACACACACACACACACACACACACACACACTTCAGGTGTTTTGGGGGGAACTGAAGACAGTAGTAGGGATTGAACCTATGGCCCTTGCACTAAGCTACACTCTCAGTCACTTATTTATATATTCATTCATTCATTCATTTACAGTTTTGAGACAGGGTCTTGCTAAGTCACCAAGTTGCCCAGGCTGGGCCAAACTTGTTATGCTCCTTCATCAACCTCTCAAAGTGCTAGGATGATAGACATGAACTGCCATGCCTGGCCAATCTATCCAGATCTTATTGAAATAGGTCATACCACATATCACCAATTCTAAGCTTCATTAGCAGGTGGTGTTACATCCAATGTATTAATGTCTTTTTTTTTACTTTTTATTGTGATTTTATTTTTTGACTGACATATTTGTACATATTTATGTGATGTTTGGAATCATGTAGTGATCAACTCAGGGTACTGAAGCATATCCATCACCTTAAACTTTTATCAATTTTATGAGTACATTCAAATTCTTCTATTTTGAGATACCTAAAACATTTTTGTAATTATGCTCACCCAACTTAGTCTACTTATAATTAAAAGTTATATCCTTTGGTTCCAAAGAGTAAATGGTTAATCTACAGAGCTAGAAATCATCCTAACTGATAAAAAAAATGTATATGTATAGGGCATTGCAATTACTAAGGAGGATCAAAATCAAAAAACCTATTCTTAGACAAGAGAGAAGAAACAATAGTTATCAAATCAGGTTAATCTTATGAGTTCTCTTTATTGCTATATATTTATTACCATAAATATGCAGAATATTTAATTTGATATGTAAAAGTTTTTCATTTGATATGTAAAAGTTTTTCATTTGGGAAAAACTGCTTTTAAAGTGAAATTTAGTTTGGGAAAGGACGTACTGTTTCCTGTATCATAGTACATTGAAACAGTCAATTTAAAAGTCTGTTTTGGCCTATAGGACAAGGAGTTGGTGTCTGTCAAAGAGCAGGACCCAAGACAGCTGTTTTTAAGGACAAGTGCTAGCTGGCCAGAAGTTATATGAGAAAACAATTTTGCACACAAAAATGTATTTAACAGGTAATACCAGATTGTGTTTCACAGGCTACTACTGTTAAGCAAAATTAGGAGAAGCCTAGTGAATTCCTGCACTAGGCACCAACAAACCAAAGACAAAGGAAGGCACCCATGCTAAATGACACAGAAGGGAACCAAACTTTAAGGAAACAGGCATATCCACAGCCAGACAGACTAGTTCTTCCTGGCAACAGGAGACTCAGTTCTACCTGAATTAGCATAGGAGAGTCCTCTCTGCTTTACCCTGTATATAACAGTAACCTGGTGTTACCCAGTGATTTTTGTATTCTTCTGTTTCCTTGTTCCTATGTCACCAGCCCACTTCTGTTATTGCTCAGTGGGAGGTCTCACTTCAAAAATGTTATAGAATGTGTAGAGTAAAAATTTAGAGTACAACTAGGTATTTTGTGATCACAATAATAGAATTTGAAATTTATGAATCACAGATTTAGATTTACAAATCAAATCTTCTATAACTTTATCTCTGAACATCCCTCATTCAAACATCCAAAATTCAAAATATTCCAAAATTTAAAACATTTTGAGTTACAACATGATAGCACACATGAAAAAATGTCACATATGAAACTTTGTTTTATGAATAACATTATCAAAAATATTGTACAAAATTACTTTTTAAACTATGCATGTAAAGTTTATATATAAAACATAAGTGAACTTTGTGTTCAGACATGGATCTCATCCAGATGATATCTCATTATATATATGCAAGTATTCTAAAATTAGAACAAATTCAAAATCTGAAACACTTATGTTTCCAAGTTTTTTGGATAAAGGAAACTCAATCTGTATTGAAATGTTTGCTCACACAGTTGGATTTGATATTTAGTTTTTTGACCTCAAATGGCTGGTTCGGTCATATGTTTCAGAGCTCAGCCTGTAGTTCTTGGTAATCAGAAGATACCAAGGCTCAGAGGCTGAGACACCTTCCCAGTTCTGTTGATATACTATGTCATTCCATGGATAGGAGAACCCTAGACCTCAGCTTTGTCCTCTGAAAAAGAATGCTTATAAGGGCTGGTTACTGTCATTAATATACTATGGTGTAAAAGATATACAACATCCTACATTACTTACAATTTGAAAACAGTGTTTCAGTTTTCATTTTAGCTCACTATGTAGTATGCAGCCAGTCACACAGAATTTCAATGAAAAATTTTAAGTGAAATTTCAATACTGGTAAGAAAAAAAAAAAGAAAAAGAGAAGAAAAGAAATCTCATTATGTAAGACAATGCCCTGAAATAGTTGAGTCTGGCTCCATTTCATTACAGTGTACTAAAGAATATATAAGTAATAAATTGCAGACAATTTGGATCATGCAAAAGAAGGAAGGTCAATTGCGATAGTAAACATTGACCCACAAGGGCAAAGCAGAAACCTGCAGTCAGAGGGCAGGAACTACACAGTAGCAGGTGAAATTAGAGATTGACTATGTATGAAGATGGAACCCACAAACAAAAAAAATGAAATTTGAGGAGCAAGTGGTAGAGTCATGGGTTTAAAGGTAACCTAAGTGCTAGAGGCTGATTTAAGGTCTGAGACCAGGCACCAGCAATCTGGAGAAATTAAAGAGATGGTGTCAGCACAGTCTTGGAAGGACAAAGCACAGGGTAATATACATTGTCAACCCTAGCCTCATAAAACAGGTTCAAGTGTGGTGACCATACCTGTAATCCCAGTACTTTGGGAGACTGAGGCAGGAAGATTGCAAGTTCGAGCCCATTCTGAACAATTTAGTGACTTTGGAGGGTTCCTGCCTCAAAATAAAAAATAAAAAATAAAAGCATTGGGGATGTAGCTCAATAAAAAGGCTCCAGCTCTAAAGCAAACAAATAGGACCAATTCAGCTACGACTATGACTATTTATGTTGGTTTGCCTCTCTGTCCTTGAGCACAAGGAACAAAGGTTTCCAGATAGAACCCCCGTGGAACACTTCATAAATCTCCCTTCTGCTTGCTACCTTCCACCCACGACTCAGAGTGTATGCCAGTTAAATCCACAGCAGTTATATTTTTAAACCAGCAATTATCATTCCTGCTCACTGACTCTCCATGTAGTTAGTCTGGTTTAGGTCCAAGATTTGAAAGAAAGAAAGACATATACTAGCTATACTAAATTATATAAACATAACTCAGACCAGTTCAAAAGTCACTCAAATGATTTTGAAGCAATTCTAATCTGATTTACAGGTTAGATGCAAAGATAGGTCTATGCCAAATGTGAATGAGTTACAGAAATATTTCCAAAACAACTGAATAAAGAAATAAAAGGCTAATACCTTAATTAAAATACAGTTTACTTTAGAGAAGGTGGAGAGTATCGTTAAAAATCCTTATCATAGCAAGACAAATGGAAGAGCTCAGATTACATGTATAAGAACAAACACTGACTGGATGAGAATTTTATTACAACGAGTTTAGAAAAGAATTTAACTATTCTGCATTCAACTTTATCCACTCACATTCAAATGTCAACACACACCCTGCCTTTTCAAATTGTTTATTAAATAATGTTTCTTACATCTAGTGAAAGTAAAGATCAGAACTATGATAACACCTCGTTTTAATAGCCGTCAAGTCACCTGACCACATGATACAAGGCAAGGCTGCATGGATTAGAGAAAGGAATGCCTCTTTTCCTATTAGTGATACCATCTTTACTTATCAAATGTTAAGTTGCTAAATACACAAATAAGACTGCCTCAAGGACAACTTTGGTAAAAGATATTCAGTCGAAACAGACAAATATGACTTATGGTTGTCTTGAGTGTTTTTTCTATTTTAAATGCTAACTTTAGCATTTGTAATAGCAAAAATTATTATCTACTGGAAAAAGAAAATTCCCTTTAAACTTACAAAGGACATCACTATTCCTTTTGAGTCATGAAAACATTTGCTTAAGAATAAACCCATTATCACAGAAAAACTTCTTGGGTGACAATGATGTCTGTCTGTCTTCCCCCAAATTGCTTTCATTCACTTAGCTTTACCTTCTCAGCCTCATTATGATAAGCTATCTGAAAGTGCTGGATACAGCCTCACATTTACCAGAAGAACAATGATGTCTATTCACTTATTTAAAATACTCACTCATTCTACATTCCCCTGAAACCAATCCATTTGTTAATCACATGGCATTTTAAGGTGCCCCAAGTATCTAATCAAAAGTTAAATCTTTGATCTGTGAGCTCTGCGCCTGTGTGACTCAAGATCCTGCCTGATACAACGAGGGTTGTACTTTTCCTGGTTCAACCTAAGCCATAAACCCCACCCAAAATTTCCCAGTGACCAAAGTCTCAGGCTTGCCTTGCTCCTTGCTGTTTGTAGCACTTCTGGATTAGTGCCTGAGTTACATGCTTTCCAACAAGGTCTTGGAGGGTATTTGCTGAATTGTCTTAAGTGGCTCTGCTTACCAGAAGGACTGCTGCCTGCCACCAAATTAACTTACTATGAAAATATGCCTAACCTCTACTTTTAATATTGATAACATTGGCCAAGACTGATGCTACTTAAGCATTTTCTGGATTGATAATATCTACATATACTTCATACTTCAATGAACCCAAAGATTTTCTCTGAGTTTATTTAGCCTTCAATGTCTATACTAACATTTCTATGTTTTGGTTTCATAACCTGTACACAAAAATAACACCCTTATCCACCTTGTTATGGTTTAGATATAAAACAGATTTGTTTACTGGTGAGTTCATAGGTGACTTGCTCTTAGAAGGAAATGTCTAGTTAAAGGTGGTTCACTGACAGTGTGACCTTGAAGGGTGTTTTCTTGTGCCTGGCTCCTTTTTCTGTTTGCTTTATGGCTACCACAGGGTAAGCGGCCTTTCTCTGCCATGCCCTCCTTAAATGCTATTTCTGCCTTGGAGTTGGCCAACCACGAACTGAATCCCCCCGAACTGTGAGCCAAACTAAACTTCGCCATTAGATTGTGGGTGTCAGGTACTGTGTCCAGTGAAGGGGAAGTTGAAATAACAATACAACCTCAAAGGATACTATGAAGATTTACATGTATGTGTGTATATGTTTATATAATATACACACTACATTGTAGATGGTCTATGCCATAAAAGTATTATTGCTAGTGCAGAGGAAAAGAACATTTCTTTCAATCTTAGGTTCATGATGCAAGCTTCTATAAAAGGATTAATGAGAGAAAATCATGAAGATTTACTTAAGTTTTGTGGGGTATGAAAGCTTTTAGAAATAAAGATCCAATAAAATAGGCAAACTTCCATCTTTCCATTTTGCTGTGACGAAGAATGGACAGTAATGAAAAAAGATGGAGAACAAAATGAAGACTGCATGGTCACAACATGGGGGGACTAAGCTGATTTTTTTCTGTGCCCCTCTTTACAGACAGAAGGATGCTCCTTTCCTTCAGGGAAAGGGAGGCTTTTCTCAAACGAGGGCCTTATGACTTATTTCAGGGAAAGATGGGAGAATGTCAGAGAAAAACTTGCCTGTTCTTTTCTCAGATTTCAAAGTGCCATTATTTGGGGATGGTATGTCCTGAATACCATCTTATTTCTACTATCATCAGTTTTAGCAATAAAGATGTAAGATCCCTGGGGATGGAAATAGTGTCTTGGGTGGTCATTGTTGAATAAAACTGAATTACTGAGTACTTTAAAAAGACATCTAGAAATATTTATTGTTTTTTGTTTGTTTGTTTGTTTGTTTGTTTGAGATGCAGTCTCACTATGTACTTCAGGTTGGCCTAAAGTCACTGTGTAGCCCAGGCTGACCTTGAACTTGAGGTTGATCCTCCTGCCTCAGCCTCCTGATTGCAGAATTACAGGCATGTGCCACAATGCCTGGCTCAGCTAGAAATGTTATGAGGACTATTAAATAGCTGCTTAAGTACATAAAATCACTAAAAGAACGGATTTAGCTCAGTGGCATAAATGCCTGCCTGGCAAGCTCTAGGTCCTGTTTGATCCCCGGTCCAAAAAAAAAAAAAAAGTACCAAGAATTCAAGATAGTCATAAACTCATAATGCTGGCTCTAGAAATAGTTTTCATATCACAGTGCTCTCATAAGATAAGAATCAATGTATTTACTCTGATGTTAGGTTATAGTATGTAAATTAACTTTTCCTAGGAACGGGCAGGGTATGGGGTTGCTTTGAGTGTTCATTTATTCCACTATTTGTGGATCAGGTCTGCGCCAGACTCCACCCTAAGTGCAGAGAAAGTACAAAGAATCAAGTACGCTAAAGAGTTTTTGCATATTGCTTACATTTGGGAGATTTAGATAATAATCTTGTTATTTTACACGAAATTGTGATAATGGTGAAGCAAACTATTGAGAGGCATCTTTGCTGTTACCCTGGTGAAAATTTTAGCCCCTGCTCCATTTACAAATTCACGCCCATCTCTGTAGGCATTGGACCTACAGAATTCAGTGAGGAGGAATGTGTAGTTTCAATGCCAAGAGGGGTATGATATTGTTATTTTGTTGCCAGTTCTGATGGTAAAAGTGTACATTCCACAGTTTACCTCAAGGAGAATTCTACTACCAGGTATGGACAGAAATGTAAACATCCCTAAAAAGCCAAGTAACTCAAAGTTGGACAGTATTGCTGGAGAGAAAATTATTTCTATCCAGCCACAGGTTAAAGGAGCCGATTTGTAAAGAGCACCAATCCTGAACAGGTTTCATCTCCAAAATAACCACAGGATAAACCGTGGGTTAACTCTAGAGGATATTATTCTCTTTTACACACATTATATGCTCTAAATTCCCAAGGATTATTTTAGATGGACAGAAAAGTTTCGTAGTCAAAAGCTGCATTTTAAAGTTTTTGAGGTCCCTTCAAAATTTTACGACCTTTCGTTATTGCAACATTCACAGATGGATATTGCTTTTCGAAGCAAATTAATGTCAATCTAAGAATAAATGAGTCAGACTGAGATTATGTTTCATTACACTGCCAAATGTTCTGTGAATAAGACTGCTGGAGAAATAGTTTAATTTAATGACATTAATTGTCTTGAGATTGGGGTTAGACAAGTTATTTTTTAATACAGCAACTGAATAAAGAAAAGTAAAAAAATAGAAAAAAATGTAGATATTGATTTATAATATGCCTCTCATTACTATTTAAACTTGCATGAAGAAAATGGCAACTGTTGATCCACACTTTATAATTCTCAGTGTTCCTTCCAAATAACCATGCTCTTGAGTAAGGTACTGCTCTATTATCTTGTTTGATACTTGACTGTCTTATCAAATTACCTATCAAAAACACCTACACCTCTGCTCCAAGAGAAACTCTTTCAGAAATGAAAGCTTAGATCTAAGCTTGAATAGCTTAGATTCATATCACTACCCTGGTTTAAAACCTATAGAAATAATGATACTATAGTAAATAATATCAAATGTTGTCCACAACTCCGTATATCAAAGTCTATACAAGACATTTTCTATTGAAGGCATTTCCAATACTACACAAGAGAGTGACAAGAAATCAAGATGATTAGACCTCCTTAATTAGCATATAAATTCATTTATTGATTGTATCAAACAGATCTATGAATGTCTACTAACTTTTTAATATGTTAATTTTCTATTCAAATGGCAGGTATTAATTAAAACATTAAAAAATATCCCCTACCTCATTTGTAATTTCAGTGTTCTGAGCTCAAGTTAAGAACCAAGGAACTTCCTATGCCACAATTTTATCCTAACCCAACTTCAGAGTTTTGGAAATAGAATACATCAAACTAAACAAACAAAATTTGCAATAAATTTCCAGCACATACATTAATGTGTGTGTGTGTGTGTGTGTGTTTGGATAGATAGGTAAACTGATAAATGCACAGTATGTACATGCAGGCCAGTTCTACAGCCACATGAACATGCAAGTGGTTTCTCCCTCATCCCGCAACAGAGAGACAGGGACCGAGCTGTGAATCCTGGCGAGGACATCTGGAGAGGTAACCTCTTTGAAAACTTTAACTACTCAATCAAGGGTTCTCTGCACTTCTAATCCTTGAGTACGAAGACTATTTCACATTTTGTAGTCTGGGAAGTCAATCAGTACCAATCCAGGTCATTTCTAGTTTTCTAATTTTTGTTGACATCTCTTTCCCTCTGTAATTTTCTTTCCCCTTTTGCTATACACTTAGGCCTGCTTAATTGCTTTACTGTCATGTAGCAGGGTTTGTGAAGAAGCAGAGGTCAACCATGGATTTTAATCTGTAATCTTTAGCCAGAACTCGCCACTGCACCATAATGTGCAACTCCAACTGAAATGCACTTACCTCAGGATGACTGATCCCCAACATGAGACAAACTAACACAAAGTGAGTGGCTTTTCTCTTCTTTCCTGTCCCTCTGTTTCCATCTAAGTATGTGCAAAGCATAATAATAGCCAGTACAGATACAAATAAAGTAAGAAGGGTCTTACAGGTAAATCCAAATGTTCAAATATCAATATCTGGTACATGATTTACCATCTTATTAAGATAGTCAAAGTAGAAACCTAACACTCCGAAGAATGGAAATGGTTGTTTTGTGGAGCTGGGGCATAACTCATACAACCTTGCCTATAATCACTGTCAGAGTGAGTATATATATTTAGCTCTGGTAACAGCACTGCCACGAAGAGTGCAGAGCCAGACTCCACAGTGCCTGAGTTCAAGGTCTGCACCTGCAGCCAGGAGCTGCATAACTTTGGACCAGTCATTTATCTATGTGTGCCTCAGATACCACATTTGAAAATGGGAATAAAAATAGTGCCTCAGATCATGCTACGAGAAGTAAATCAGATAACATTATTAAATACTTGCACTAAATCAGGCGCGTTGGCACACACCTGCAATCCCAGCATTCCTGAAGCTTGTCAAGTCTATCGGTGCTCAAAGTTCACCTTTCCACCTCCTTATTACAGCACCATGCTATGCTTAAGAAATTCCACAGCAGGAATAAAAAAAGAAATCTGCTTTTATAATGTTTAACTTTTCTTTAAATACCCTTTTTATGTGATATCCTTGGCTCCTTTATGAATAGTTCAGATAGTTTTGGGTAGACAGCAATGGAACTGAACTGTTGAAATACAAAATTTCTTCTCTCCAAGCAGTATGCACTTTAAAATCAAAGCCAGATTTTACTTACAATTTAATACACTTCCCCCCCATCATTTGCACAGTGATACAGCTTTTATAGAGTTTTAATTCTGAATTTTATATTCCAAAAATCTCAATACAGAGGCTATAAACTTACTAACATTCTGTAAGCCTATACTTCTGAATATGCATAAATGTTTATTTTCTTTAAACAGCACATTTCAGAAGCAAAATGTATCCCAAAGACTTTATCATGAATAAGCCATCATAAAACGTCCTTGGCAAAGCTTTCTTTACAGTTAACTAAATTACATTTGGATATTTGAAACAAATGAGACTGGAACAAACCAATCTGGATGGACAGAAATGTAAGAACTGCACCCTCATTAGAGAATACTTTTACAAGTGTATACACTGACAGCTAAGCTCAGAGAAACAGCTGAAGAAGCAAATAAAAATCATTCAGTGGCTTGCAAGGAAAAAAACATGTTAATCTTCAAGATAAAAGTGTAGAGTCAAGAATAAGTTTTATAAGAAAACAAATCTCATTACAAAAGTCCTTGAAAGACTGAGAGGCAACACAATTTATAGTAACAATTGGGAAAGAGGATCTGCTGCCAGAATTAGAAGCCTCTCTCTTCTGTCTTCATTTCCTTCTTTCTGTGTCTCTGGCTATATCAAGATGTTTCTGTCAGCGTGGGTGCATTTTCATCAGGTTGGGAAGTGAGTTGACTAAACATAGATCAATGGCATATGCTGAATGGACTTGGGCAAAGGGAAGTGTGGGTACTTGAAGCTGATGCTGAGGCACTATGAGGAAGTCTCCAAACAGAGACACACATAGGGTTAGATGAGAGCCTCCATGTAACCTTGCAAGGTAATAGGAGCCTTTTTTTTTTTTTTTTGGTACCAAGGATTGAACACAGAGTCTGTATCTCCAGCTTCCCCCCACCTTTATTTTTTTTTCAGGCAGAGTACAGCAAATGAAACTTTAAAGATTAGAATTTTTTTTAAAGAAATGAGCCTCCTCTCCAAACTTCCTAAGGCACACAATCTGTCAGCTGCGATGAAGAAGGATATGCACACACCGGACCGGGAGCCCAGTCCAGTTTTCCTTCTGTAGGGTCCCAAGGGAGGGAGTGGAAGGTGACTGCCGGGGAAGAAACAAGCTTGTGACTGGCACTTCAGAATGGAACTTTAAAAGGTAGGTTTTATTTTTCCCCTCTACAGATAGGTGACTTATCCAAACTTCCACAGAAAACATACACAAAGTTTAGGAAAACTTTCTCAGACCTAGGGCATAATTAGCTTTCTCCACCACTCCTCAACCCAGATGAATGGTAGAATGTGAAGATCCTGGCACCAAGAGGCCTGCATCCCAGTTTCCTTTCCACAAGCAATGGAAGAATGAGCTGAAGAAGGCTGGAAGCGATAAAGCAAGTGTGAAGATGTGCATTCCCTTTCCTTGTTCCCCTTCCCTCTGTTCATTACTAGACAAGACCTGTACACACCTGTACACAGTGAGGTATTGACGTGAGCAAATAAACCTTTCCATCTTCTCAGAGATACTTCGAATAAATCATTTTTCTTTCAAAATAAATGGCCCCCTTTGATTTCGTCTAAACTGAGCAAAGGTACCTGAGCATATGAACCCAAGTGATCAGTACTCACAGTTGTCCATTTCACTGAATCCCGTTTTTTCTTCCCTTGGAAGGCCTTTGCACACATGGACGAATGTGATGGTGAACTGTGGTGACCTGAGACCCCTGCATTTTTCAATAAACCTTTCTGCTCTCCACCAACCCTCCCATAATTTGTTCAGCGAGCATCAGAGAAATGGCCTGAGCAGCCAGGCCCCTTTCCAGTGGCAGGGGCTCTGTGTTGCCCTTCTCATTTTGGCTTGGGCTGCTCCTCACCTGGTCCCGGAAGGGTTTTCAAACCTAGATGCATGTTTCATCATTTGAGTACTATCATTTGAGGACTATGAGTTCCCAATTTCCAGGTATACTAACCTGGAGACTGGGAGAGTAGAAGTTAGATATTAGGGGAGGTAGAGTGGCTCCCAAAGCATTTGTATTTCTAAAAGCTACCCAGGTAGCTCTAAAGTGTAGGCAGAGTTGAAATTTTCTGGCTCAGGATGACTAGCAGATAGGATCATTTAATTATGGTTAATGATTTTCTCCATGAGTTAGCATGGTGGAGGACAACTAGGTTTATATAAAATTCATGTGGCATGACATCAACTATATATATCTATATCCCACAGTGTACTTGCAAGAAACTTAGGTACTGAAAAGTTAGAAATATACCAGAGATTAGAAGTAGGATTTGGTCTCAGCAAAGCCAAGGCAAGAAGCAGCCAAATTCAGTGCTTATATAAACATATCATGTAGTAGCAGGTGTAATAATCCCATCTTCCTAAGGCAACCCTTTCCCTATGACATATAATTCCACTTCTATGTAGTTCTGTTATGATTTTCAAGTCCAGATGAAGTGAGGGTGTCCATTATTTTAGCTAACACTATCTGTTTAGAACTCACCAAGAAGCATAAGCAAAGCTTAAGAGAGACACAGAGAGACAGAGATCTCTGCCAAGACATTTCATACCCTTCTACCTTCCAGCTGCCACAATGGTAAGAAACCATCAAATACAGGACTTTCCTGATTTAAAAAAAGGTTTACAGAGTATGAAAAGAGATGTTGTATTTGAGGTACGTTTCCGTTGTGAAAAGTACGACTTCAAAAACAATTCAGTATCTTAAAATATATGTTCTATCTGGAGTAAGATGGAACTTCAGTGTTGCAATTTGCATTTTTCTAATGGCCAGCTGTTTTGAACATTGTTTTAATGTGTTTATTGGCCATTTGTACTTCTTTTGCGAGAAGTGTATTCATTTCAGTTGACCATTTTTTGCTTGGGTCTTTTATTTTGAATAATCTATTTTTTTTTTTTAGTTCTTTATATATCCTAGATGTTAGTCCTCTAAGGAATAGCTGGAAAAGTTCTCTTTATTTCCATTCTGTAGATTATCTCTTCATTGTGTTGTTTTTTTCCATTACTGTGCAGAAGCTTTTAATTTGATATGATCCCATTTGTTAATTTTTGGTACTATTTCTTGTGCCATTGAGATTCTATTCAATTCTGTTCCACTGATCCAGGAATATGCCACTATCATGCTGTTTCTTGTTTGTTTGTTTTTCAAGTCACTCTAGCTTTGCAATATAATTTCAAGTCCAAGACTGTGATGCTTCTTCTTTTGCTCTTGTTATCCAGGATTGTTTTTGTTATTCTTGGTCTTTTTTGATTACATTTGAATTTTAGCATTTTTTTTGTACTGGGAATTTATCTCATGACCTCACCCTTGTTAGGCAGGTGCAATACCACTGAACTATATATATCCTGCCCCTAAAATTGTTTTTTTCTACTTCTGTGTTCTTAGAAATGGCTTATATGCCAATCAATAATTTAGTACTATACTACTACAAAGAAGAATAAACTTGAGACTTTTGTAGGAAAATGGGTGCACATTGAGTTCATAACATTAAGTGAAATAAATAAGCATGAGGTCCTAAGTTCAATTGCCAATACTAAAAAAAAAAAAAAAAAAAGGAAAAAAGAGAAGTAGAAATATGTTATGTTCATGTACCAATTCCCGCCAAGGACTGTTATCAATATGTAAAACAAACATGTACTAATAAAAATAAAAACTGAAAAAAGGATATCTCCTAGAATCAATAATTCATGTTCTAAATTTCTAAGATATTTAGCTTTAATTCATCAACATTTTTATTGGTAAATATACTTCAGATGACATCATAATTAATATAGTCCCTGGCATTTATTCCAGTGGCAATTTTCTCTGTACCACACGCTTTGCATTGAAACTAGTTTAATACTCTTGGCAAAATTTATCTAAAGTACAAAACTTGTGATACAAAAATATCCAGAAAATACAATTAGCACCAATAATAAAAAATAAAGGAAAATACTGCTTTATGAGTTGATGTCAGCCTGATTTATATGGTAAAACTACTTGACTCTTGCTTTATCATCTAAAGGTTCGTAGTAAAAATACTCTTAAATTATCTGATTTGTGGTATATATAGGGAAGGGTAATTTCCTCTTATGATGCCATTCTCACAAGATCCTGCTTATGACAGAACTTGTACATAAGATGGAAGAATACACTTGAATCACTTCAACAGTCTCACAGTGACTGACGCTTAAACTTGCCCTGTATTCTGTGAAAGGATCTCTGTGGACCTGAAAACAATTAATGTCTCCTTCTATCTTAAAAACTATCTCAAACACTGCATTCTATTTTCAATAAAACAAACGTGATTTAAGAAAATAAAAGAGTGATTATGTTCCAATTTCATTTTTTAAAAATGCAGTAATAACAAGAAATTTTTTAATTAAAACTTAATTTCTGGACCATACGTGTAAGGATAAAAATGTCAGCATGACAGATTTTTCTCATTATACAACCTTTCCTTATGACAAATGCAACAGAAACTCAAATGCCTTCTTTGATAAGAGCCAATGAATAAAGCTTCCCATCACACAAGAAATCCTAAGAGGTAGACATTGAAATAGTAAGTAGAAGGCATCTTGAATAGATGTGAATCAATGAAAAATTTCACACATCAACACAAAATTCCTTAGTTTAATTAAAACCAGCACTTTTAAAAGTGCTTGGTGGGCAGCTCTGGGAAGGGCCTTCTGTATGTCCTTAACAAATCAAGACAGTTGCTTCAACACTGCCCTTTGCCCAAGATCTACAGTTTATTCCATTACATGCTTGCAATTGCAATTTTTTTTTGTACCAAGAATCAAACTCATGACTTTGTGTTTCCCAGGCAGGTGCTATATCTGAGCTTCTACACAGGTGTGAGATTTCCAACTCTTAATAAAACATTCTCCTGTTGCGTTTACTTTGCACTTTGCTGAAGTTTATATTTCTTAAAGGAAAGCTTGTAAATCAGCTCTCAGGGCAAATAAAAACCAGCACTGCCAGGGTCACAGAGAGCTTCCAATGATCCAATGACACAGTCATTCATTTGTTTTTTTCAGCAGCACCCACTTGGTGGCAGGCCCAGAACTAGGCCTTAGGGACAGAGACAAAGGTAAATAAGACTCAGTATTTTGGCTCCAAAATGTTTAAAATCTGACCAAAGGTTACATTAAGATTAGGATATATATGCTAATAGCAGTATAAATGTAAGTGCTGCGGGAGACCCAGGAATAGGGGAACCCTTTGCACTGAAGCTTCATTAGCTCCAGAGCCTCCTTGGAGTAAGGTCTAACACCATCAAGGGGTAATGAGGGAAAAGAAGATAGTTCTAGAAGAGACTGCACTACACAATGCTTCTTATGGTGAGTGTTGGGGGAGGGGGGCTTGAACAAGGTCAGTTACATGACTTCTCACACTTTGTTAAGACTAGAAGTTATTCCACTTTCCATTAAGACATATAGAAGTCAGCAGCTTTCATACTGATAGCAACCTCTGTTCATGTTTCAGCCACTTCCTGCTTTCACCTTTACTATATTCTTTTTAAAAATTATTTATTGGTACATTTTAGATATACATAGTGATCACATTCATCATAGGGATTTTGTACCTGTACTTAATATATCTTGATTCTTTTTTTCTCCATTCCCTTTCCCCTTACTTCAACCCTTCTTTTTCTCCTTATTTACAAAAGCTTTGTTTTCAGTTTTTCCTTCTACTCTTTTTTTCCCCTTTCCCTTCCTTCTTTCCCCCTTCTCTCCTCCCATGTTCCCTTTCCCATTTAAACATTTTCTGCCTATTTCTCAATATCTATTACTCATTTTGGTCCTGATTTATACTTTTAGTCTCTCACACCAGAGAAACAAAGCAATATTTAAACATATGTGTACAATTTATTTCTACAGTGACAGAACTCTATAAACCAAAACTTGGAACGGGATATAATTTTTCAAATAAAGGTATGTGGTGTTTTGCTGTTGTTTTGTGGTATTAGCGGGTTGAACCCAAGGTCTTTCACACTGAGTAACATCTTCAGCCCATTTTTATTTTGAGACAGGTCTCATTAAGTGATTAAGTTAGGCTGGGCTCAAATTTGTGATACTTTTGTCTCAGCCTCCCAGCATGCTAGAATTACAAGCATATTCCATCAACTCCTGGCAAAGAAGCAAGTTTTCACCAGCATTTTAAAGAACTAAACATTTAACCACATTGGCTAAATCCTCAACATTTTCCAGTCTTTATTCATTAATGAATGATCCATAAAATTCAATGGATGTGTTGTGACAGATAGTAACAAAGTGCATCCATGTTTTTGCCCTCACTATATCAAAACTACACACGATGCAAATGTGATAAAAAGCAATCCAGGATTGTTTCTGCCAACTGGTGACAAAAATCCAAGTTCTGTTTCTTAAAGATTGCAAAGGAAAGGTTTACAGTGAGGAAAGTCAGTGATATGCTCTTAGAAATCACAGTTACAGTGTTTGTTCTCTGTTAGGCCAATAGTTAGGAGTTAGCAGGCATGAGAGACAAAGAAGGCTCAATATAGCATCTGCGACAGCTACAGTTAAATGAAGAAATAGAGACCTCAATGTATAACACATTTATAATAATGTATTAGGTCTCAGACTCAAAGATGTAGAGCCTCTATTTGTAGAACAAGCCACACAACATTCCTACTTGACATAGCCTATGACCTAGTGAAATAAGAAAGTTGAACATTCTTTTAAGGACCCTCCTGCCTTGGGCTGAGACCTGATTTAGATTAAAACTTCTCTTCATAAATTTCTATGCTAAGTGTCTCAGTCAATTGGCTCACAGAAACACAATTTAAATTGACACACTGACAATTTAAAGAAAGAGGAGTTTATTTCATCTCACAGTTTCAGAAGTTTCAGTTCATGGCTGGCAGGTTAAAACACCGAAACAGCATGGTGGAAAGCCTCCCACAAAAGAAAACTGCTCCTATCAGGGCAGACAAGAAACAGAGAGGAGGAACCAGGAAGGAGCTTCACCTTTTGAGCTCATGCTCCCAGTAACTCACCTCTCTTGACCAGCCTCCTCCTCTGGAACAACAAGCCTACCCATGGACTCTTTGATGGGCTAATCCATGGTCAGCCACCTTCCAAGAATTCAACCTCTGAACCCATGAGCCCTTTGTGAGACATTCGAAACCCAAATCATGGCACTTAAGATACTTCCGTGATGAAGAACCCTGAAGGAACACTGACCATCTAAAAAGAACAACGAAGACATTTGGCAGTTCCAAAGTAACTCTAAAAAAACCTGTCCATAATCACTATAGTTTCCTGAGAACCATGAATAACTTTTATGTTGATAAAAAGATAAGGCACTGCCCACGTTCTCACTTAAAGGCATAAATCTCTCTGTATCTGCTTTATGATAAATTCTACCTATTTTTCTACACAGTCACCTATGAGTCTTGACTGAATTCTTTCATCAAAAGCACAAAGGACAGAAGGGGAAAGGCCCAGCTCCTCACAGCATCAGGACCAGGATGGCTCTGACTTCCCAGTGGCAATATCATTCCTTCCAAGGGAGATAAGAAAGGGACTCGGAGAAGTTACCGAATCTCACTTATCTCAAACTTACATCAGAAACAAATATATGAGAAAGTATGCAAGCAGAAAGGGCTGAGGGCATCCTCCATAAGTGCAGATACTGAAATGGATGAGTGTGTGATAATAAAGAAAACTCATTGAACCAGTTAACACTTACTTTGCATGTAAGTGTTAATAGCTTGGCTTCTCTAATTTAACAATTCATAGCAGAAAAAAAAGTAATGAGCAAGGTTAGAGAAAAGAACCGATCAAGTTAGGCATATAAACAGCACTGGCATAGGATACACATAAATATTTTCTCCATGAATGAATAAAGTGATGAATAAATGAGCAATAATCAACAGACTTGCAATAAAAGCATAATGAACTAAAAGTTGATCAAAAGACATCAAAGATAGTTGATTTCCTTTAAATTGTTGATAAACATCAATTATGTGTGTTTGTCAATGCTAATGCAAACCTTAAGAAACACAAATTTTATTCAGTATATTATGGTTATCAAGTCAGCTATCTGAAACAAATACTTTCAACATTTTCCACTACAAAACAGTTTTTGCAAATGTCACTGCAAATAACAAACTTCCATTGCTCATTAACATGGTCAATCCATTTGCCATTAATCCAAGATGGTATTTATTTTGCTTCATAACATACTTTATTTGTAGTATTTATGCTTACTTAATCCCCCATAATGAAGGAAAAGTCCTTTTGTTGTCATTAGTCATCTACATTGAGATCCATGTTCATATTCCTCTGTACATTTCATGTTTTGTAGATACAAAGTAAGTCTACTGTAGCACTTGTGAGCAATTTTGAAATTCTTGTAAAAATGCCATTGTAGAAGATGGATTCATTTCTAATTTATCAATGGTTACAATCCAGTATCCTGGTGAAAAATATCAGTGTGCATTTGAGACACTTACAAATTGGTTTGTAAAGCTCTATAATTTTCAATTTCCAAAACCTTTCACAAATTTCCATAATTCTGAATATTTTATCTGTAGCTTTTTTCTTGTAGAGTATCTCAAGGGAGAGTTGAGAAACCACATAGACTGGGATGTTATCAGACTAAATAGTTTAAAGCCACACTCAGTTTTTATTGGTGAAAATTTTATTACTGAATATAAAATTAATCTCAAGAATATTTTCTTTTCAATCATGTGTCCACTGCTATACAGTATCTGCTGCCTCCTCTCACTGATGCCAGTCACATGGTACAGGAGGGTAGGGCTGCTGCACTGTTTTTCCCTCTGCTGTAACTGGTAAGTAGACTTGGACTGGTAATGTCATTCTTTGGCACTCGTGAAAAATTGGTCCTAGGACCCCCTCATATACCAAACTCCATGGATGTTCAAATCCCTTATGTAAATGGTGTAATATCTGCATATAATGTACACATACCCTCCAATATACTCCAAGTCATCTCTAGATTACTAATAAAACACAACATAATGTAAATGCTATGTATATCATTGGAGACTGGAGTTGATTTTTCCCTATATGATTTTCCAGTTCTTTCGTGTAAGGTAGATTTGATTCAAGGTGTTCCACCCTAGAAAAAAACAGGTGCAAAATCCAGAAACCAAGACAAAGACTTGAGCCCTAGAGAACATTCAAAAGGTCCTGTACTGCTGTCCTTCAGGGTCCAAGGGTCAAGAGAGAATGAATATGGTAGGAGAGATAGCAGGGCAAAGGAGTTGGGAGAGCTCATGGAACTCCCAGAGACATTCTGATACACTTTGAAGAGGATCAGAGGTAGTGCTCCCTGGGTGCAACAAAGCTCTTGTCCAGCAACCTGAGTAGGAGCTGCACACAGGATGTCAATGGTCCCCATGTACTGAGCAGTAACTGAGCAGAAATGAACTGATGACAGCAAGGTACATCAAATCCAGTCCCTCTCTGCAGGCAAATGAACCCAGAGTTTTACTTTGAATATCCTGATTCGATCTCTTTCCTTTAGCTACATAGGACCCATAGGTCATTTCCACCCTTGTTCTTTTTCCATATCTCTTTGACCTCCCTATTCATCCCACACTCTCAAGAAAATGTCATGCATACTTCTTCCAACTCACAATTCCATATACAAATTCAGGGTTAATCTCCAAAGGAATTTAATCCCAGTTAAAGGTCATTTCTGCACATGACAGATAATAAGAAATATACCAACTGTCTAATTGGTAATAGAGCCATTACAGAACACTAAACAGTCATCTACTTTAGCTATCTACCCGACCCTAAGGCTTCTACCTAGAACACAAAGGTGAATATTCTGTAGTAAGCAAAAGTGATCTGAACTCTGGCTACCCCGAAGCTTTTGGAAACAAGGTCCTAGGCTGCAACTCTAAAAATACTGAGTGCCACATGAAAGAGAAAGGGTCATGGGCAGATGAAGATGGTAGCCAAGAGGAAGGCTGTTGAATGAGGAGTAGAAGGACACAGCTCTACCTTCAACCCAGGGTCAAATCTATCACTTCTAGAACTTGATAATTTTTCTGGAAAATATATTAGTACAAATGCTATTGGTGCAAAATCCTCAGAAGTTGCATTGGAGTTTACAAAGGTCTTCCTGAAGCCTCAGAGTGAATTTGTTTAGCCAGTCCAGGAAGGAAACTTCCCCTTGGCTCAGAACCTTCTCTGACAGTAATCCTATCATCCCTATTATGGTCATTGCTCTCAGAATTAAATGAAAATATGTCTTTCCTGTGATTTTTGATAAATCCATGGAGGAGGCATGAAATAATATTTGTTCTGTAAATTAATATGGAAATAATAATTACTTTGTTACTCTCCCAGCATAACCCTCCTGTTAATCATTCCTAATCAAGGCCTTTCAGATATTCTGGGAAAAGAACACTAGATTTAAGGAGTTGGGGATCTGGTTCCTAACTGTACCTCTGCTGCCATTTAACCTACTGATCTGGGCACATTCCTGACCTTCTTAAGTCAAGGAATTTGTCACTTCTAATTTCATAAGTATCTCAGAGTTCCTATGTTGGACTGTGAGACTCTCAGAGTCCCTATGTTGGTCAAATAAGATGATGTATAGGAGAGTTTTTAAATTGTCAATCATAATCAAGTGGTTCTTTAAGTGATTTGATTCAATCATATAATACATAATGTTATTCATTAGAAAAGCAAAGATACACAAAATAAGACACAAATTACTAAGTTACTCTGTGAATCAGAAGACTATTCATAGTACTATACAGAGGGGAAACAGAAAATCTTCCTGGTTGATGGTTTGTTTGTTTTCTTTCACCTCCAAACATGGTCACTTAGCATATTACTATGAATGGGATCAATAACCACTTTCTTTCCTTCAAGAACAGCATAAGAAACCACTGGAACAGCTCAGTGTGATTCCCAGATTCCTCAGTTTGCAGAGGCCACAAGGCTCAGAAGGGAAATCCAATCTGTAACCAAGCATTGTTTTTGTATCAATCTGAATCATGAACCCTCCCAAGCTCTCGGGTAAAAGCATCTATTTCAGAGCTGTTAGCTCCCTATTTACACCTCAAATCATGGTCAATTCCCTCCTACTTCCCTATAATACCACAGAAAAAGGATGCATTTTTAAAGTTATGACTCTCAAAAACTCATCAACCTGGAAGAATGTTGTCAAAGCTATTTGAATCCACAGAAGAAATACACCCAAGAAATGTCAAGAATTGAAGTGGATCCAAGGTGTATTGTCTCATAAGGTAATAAGTCATGCTGTACAAATGAGTGGTAATGCAAAATATTAGAAGAATCTGAGATACAAACCAGTCTCCCTGTGACTGATTTTGAGACGCAAATGACAGGTACTTTTTAGAGGCAGTAATAAGTGAGAATGGTCTTGCATAGTTTAAATATATCTTGATAGACACGTATTTATCCTTAGGACATGTTCCACTGTGAAAAGGAAACAGAATCTGTGTTGTCTTCATTTAAGTTTCACCCAGGAGAACTCATCTTTCCCTGTGATAATAAGACTTCGTTGAGGAATGTTGTACTGAGGGATGTTATCTTTCTGCTGATGAACCTATAATAATCTTATTCCTGTCATTAAAATAACTGTATTCCTGTCATTTAAAAGTAGTGCCAAATATGGTATTACAGAAGTAATATGTCATTAACACTTAAAAATACAAATGATCATGACAGGTGTAGAATGAATGCTGAGCTGGCCTGAGACCAGATTTTCAATGTTACAAGCCCTGAAAATATCCTATGCCTGAAAACATGCAAATTTCCTATGCTACAGCTACCCCTGCTGGGGCCACTCACAAAAACAACCCTATCCTGTCACATTTTGAAGACACTTGAGCTTCACAGTACAGGATACATGCTGCAAATGTAGAACAAATGCTGCAGGACTAGTTCCACATAAAGTAAGCATTAAGAGCCATAAGCCCATGATGATCATGATGTATCTTTCAATCATAAAATAATACATGAGCTATAATCCACTGGACATATGAGATTGAACTTGCCCTGTAGTCACTGCTCATTAGATACTTAGAAGTCAGAAGCCCAGCAGAGCCACTCTACGAATCAGTCCCATGGGAAGTCTTGTTCAACAAAGAGGTACATGGGATGTTCATTCATCTTGAATTATTTTATGTAACAAAGAGTAAAGCAATTTCACATTACCCACAGTAATGTACAAGAGACATCAGAGTTTTCATTTTTTGCTAAACTCAAATTGTCACTCAAATCCGAAGGTAAAAGTGAGTCCACTAATAATAGCCCCATAAACATTAATCACCAAGAATAGAAACCAGGAGTGACAAATTCTGTAATTCACTCATTCCAGAATTTCTCTGCATTTGAGATATTCTTTCTGAAGCCATATCAATAAAGATTTTCTCTTAAGGGTTGGAAAGTGTACATTCTACTGGGTAAAGATCAGAATTTCAGAGACTGGGATCAATCATAGGACTTTGTTGAATTCTTACTAATGAAAGACTAGCAATTGGAGAAAACTTACACTGAAATCTCTCAGATTCAATTCTTAAAAATATAATTAAATAGTGACATAAAAAATAAAGAATTTCATCTGGTAAACACCAAGTAGGGAAAATTCATCATTGTCAAGTCTCCTCCGATCTTCACACATGACCCTAATCCTGCTGCATCTGAGCAGACATCTGGAGAAGCAGCCCATACCATCTTAGCACAGCTCGTTGCCTGGCAGACTCCTCCCCAAGTGGCCCTCTTCACTAAAATGAACTCCTTCTCACTTTGTCACTGAAACTTCACCATGTCTACACATCTCTTTTAACTCATCAGCCCAAGACCCATTCATTCTCACTTTCTAAATTTTGAGACCTTCTTCATCAGACTGTGCTCTCGCCAGTTTCCCCTCCCCATAGTGACATGCTGCAGCACTCACCTGGGTCAAGACTAATGCATACATGGCCCTTACTTCTAACATTCCTTACTCCCATGCACAGGAAAGATACTGTCAACCACTCTGGGATGTTTCCCAAAGATCCTAGAAAAAGGCTTGAAGCTGTCCTTCAGGCTCTGGTCAGCAGCAGTCAACTAGGGCTCCCCAAGGGCTGGCACGTGGAAGCTATCGTCAGTTAGTGGACAGTCCACAGCTCTATATTGTATGTGACCAGCATCAGGCTCCCTTTACTGCACAAACAGCAGCTCAACATGAACCTAAAGGATGTTCTATGCTTAGGGCCAGTGTGGGTAAAATATAGCCCTGTGTCTTTTAACTTTTTGCTTTTATAACCTAAAATAATTCTGAACCACTATATATCCCTTCAAACTTTTTAAAGCTAATATCTATATTTTTATTTTACATTACTTTAAGCAGTCAAGGATCTAAACTTCCAGGATGTTGCTAACATTAACAATCAAAATTGTATTTGACCAATGCAATACATTTGTCCAATACAATCTAGATACCACAATGTATCTAACATCAAATCTATGATTATCAACTTATAATGATGTGATAACCCCCATCGTCCATTTAAAAATATGGAAGCAAATTCTGTAACATTTTTATTGAGCTTATATTAGAGCAGTATTAAATTTATGAGAAAATGAAATTATTTTCAAGCCTTCATGTATCCTCAAAGCATGGGAACCCCCATCTGGAGATCACTGGATTAAATGGTGTCTAATTCTTTAAGAAGCAATAGATATTTTGTGGAAGGCAAAACAGCATCCCTTCACAGATGTTCACATGCCAACTACCAGAACCTGTGCATACACAGAAAAAGGAAATGTGCAGTATGAGTAAGGTTATGAAATGTAAGATGAGGAGAGCACTTGTTATGGTTTAGTCCCCAAAGCCTCTTGTTTGGAATGAGATTGGATTACGGAGATGTCAAAGCAAAGCAGTGTTGGGAAGCGGGATCTGGTAGGAAGAGACAGGTCACTGTGGGAATAACTCAGAAGAGCGCATCTCCATTCACAGCTCCTCCATTCTGTCTCTGCTTCCTGGCTGCTACAACTGAGCAGATTTCCTCCTCCAGTTCCTTCCACCATGCTGTTTCTAAGTGGGGTTGGCCAACATGCAAGGACTGAGGCTACTGAAACATGAGCCAAAGTAAATCCCTCCTACTCAGCTTTTTTGCCTCCTTCAAACTGGGTCATTCAGGTGTTTTGTCGTGGTGATGAGAAAGTAACTAACACACTATCCTGGATTAACCTGTAACCCACTCTAATTAAGTGAGCTATACAAGCAGAGAACCTTTCTCAGCTGCAGTGAGAAAGATGATGCGGAAGAAGAGACTCAAGCAAGAGAAGGTATCAGCCCACTGCTGCTGGTTCTGAAGACAGAGGGAGGGGCCACATCCTAGCAATATGGGCATCCTCTCAAGCCTGAAAGCATCCCTGGCAAGCAACCAGCATTAAGACAGGATTTTAGTCCAGAAGTGTGAATTCTGCCAGCAACTCAAATGAGCCTGGAAGCAAAGTCTTCCCCAGAACCTCCAGAAAGCTATGAAGACAACTAACATCTTGAGTAACAGTTGGAGAAACTGAAGTAGAGAAACCAGCTAAGTCCACTGGATACCCATTCTAGAGTGCTTACTTAAAAAGTCTGTATGTTTAAAGCCACTAAATTTGTGGTAATTTGTGAAAACAGCAACATAGAACTAATATATTGATCACTGATCTATAATAACAGCGATAATAAATTGCTTCTATGTAAAATTTAACTACAGGTTTTTTATGGATTAGGTTTGGAGTGTCTCACAAAAGCCTCATGTGTTTGGAATGGGGTTGGATCATGGGGTGATAGACTCATCAACGAATTAGTTAACTGATGAGCTAGTTCATAGATGATTTGCTGTTAGTACATTGGGTGGATCTCAGGGGTGGGACCTGGGAGGCCAGAATCTCTCTTACCGGCTTCTCCATTCCTTTCTGCATTCTGATTGTGCCTGGACTGAAACTTCTGGAACTGTGAGCGAAAATAAACTTTCTCCTTTAACTTATGGGTGTTGGATATTATATCTCAACAATCTCAGAAGTGACTAAGACAGAGTTTTGCCTGGCTCATTGACAGTTACGTTCCTAATAACTCACTCATTTTTTAAAGTGTCATGACGGTAAACTCAAAAATATCTTGGATATCATACCCAAAGGACAGGCATCCAAATTTAAACAGATGAATAGGATTCTATCAAATTTATAAACAAACAAAAAAAATTCTGTACATCAAAGGACACAACCAACAGGTTGAAAATCAACATACAGGATGCAAAAACAAATCAAAGCACACATCTGATAAAGTACTGTAGTATACAGCATGCAGAGAATTGCTAGAACAACAAATCAATTGAAAAGATATTTTGCCTAAATTATGTATAAATACATAGCAAGTACATGTAAAGTTGTACCAGACACTATGCATTAGCAAGGTGAAAATCAAAATCAGAATGAAATATTACCTATGCTCACTAGACTATAAAAAGAACAAAGCGGAACAGAAAATAAGCATTGGTTTCTCCATGGAAAACTTCTGACAGGACTGTAAAATGGTGCACCATGATGAGACACAGTACCATGGGGTCTTAAGAAATTATAATTAAAATTTTCACATTTTCCAGCAGTAGATAGTAGATAGAGATCTAAAGGAATTGAAAGCAAGGTAGTGAAGAGATTAGTTATAGGCGAGTATTTATAGGAGCATTATTCATATGAGCCAAGGGGTAGAAGCAACACAAATGTCCACCCATAGGTGAATGAATAAACAAAACACGGTGTTAACACACAACAGAATATTCAGCCTTATAAGAGAAAGATACTCCGTCGTATGCCACAACATGAATGAAATTTCAGGACATCATGCCAAATGAAACAAGGCCATCACATAAAGAAAAACACTGATATGATACCACTTATACAAACTATCTAAAATAGTCAAAGCCCATAGGAACAAAAAGAAGAATAGTAAATGTTGGAACTGGAAGGGTGAAGGGAGCAGAAAATGGGGGGGCTACTGTTCAGTGTTGATTCACTTACTTTGTTGTGTTTTCTATTTGAATATTACTCACCAGTTTAAGATAGAGACTCGCACTTTGACTCTTGTATTGTAATAGAGACTTGACTTTTGATTCTTGTATAGTGGGTTTAGATATTTATCATTTTAATCAGTAACTGGAGAGAAAAATGTTCTAATATAAAAATCATAATCCTCTACCCCAACGCATTACAAAGAGATGCATTTTTAGTTCTATAAAGATTACACCACTAGTAGTCTTCTAGTGCCAAATAGACCAGGTTGCTTAAATATGGAAAAAGAAATTTAAAATTTAAAAATTTTAAATTATATCAACTGGAATAACCTAAAGGGCTATATCAGCAATGTTTGGGAAGACTTGATGCTAAAGACATTTAAAAAACAGATTTTTTTTCAGTTAGTAAGTTTGTTTCAACAATATACATTTACACTTACTCTCACAGGTGGAATTTTTTAAAGACAAGCTCTCAAATTTAATAACTAAAGCTACTATTTTTCCAAACTCACATTATAATCATATAATGTTTTTCTAAGACATTATTATTTTACCAAAGTGTTAGTGCTTTGAGTCCTCCTGTGAACTAACTGTAACACCTTACTAGTCCTCTCATTAAAAAAGCAGTTAAATATTTGACATGGTTATTAGTTAAAGGTTCTCTAGAGGAGCAGAAACAATATAATACGTGTGTGTGTGTGTGTGTGTGTGTGTAAGAGAGAGAGAGAGACAGAGAGACAGAGAGAGACAGAGAGACAGAGAGAGAGACAGAGAGGCATTGTAGGGACAGTTAAGCAGCATAGGACCTGATCTGGGTGGCTGATGTGGTGGAGACAATAAGAGTCACCTCATGTTTACTGTGCATGATGTGCTTAGAGAAGTTGCTCTGTGGGACCCTAACCCTAAGTACATGACGTATTTTAAACTTTTTACTTCCTTTTCCCCTTCTGCTCTTCCTCTAGTTCTCAAATCTCTTGAACCCCTTTTAAAGAGTTTTCTCACGCTGCTGTGAGGGCTGGTAAATCCTAAATCTGCAAGGTAAGTGGGAAGCCTGAAGACCTGGAAAGAGCGATGTTGCATCTTAAGGCCAAAGGCAGTTGGCTGCAGAATTCCTTCCCCACTGGGCAGGTCTGTCTTTTATTTAAACCTTTCAACTGATTGGGTAAGTCGACTCATAGTTTGGAGGGCAATCTGCTTAGCTCAAAGTCTACTTATCTTTCCTGAAAAATACCTTCACAAGTACTCTCAATAATTTTCATCAACTATCTGGCTAACCTGACCTAACCAAGTGGACACATAAAAATTAACTGTTATGACATGAGTTCATGTAAAACTTGAATGAGAGTCATGATTTACCTCATTCAAAAAATTCACCTTTAACAACTGACGGGCTTCAGAGGCCAAGTTTGGCTGAGTATTTGTCACTTTCAAAGATAAAGCTGTGTCTCACCAAAGTTAGCCAGACTTGACATGTTGCTCCTACAAGAAGTTCCTGTTGTTCACCACTGTTGAGTGAAAAATTCCAAGTATTATTTCCCTGAGCAGCATCAGTGATCATTATGCACATATGTGTCACCAGTGCCACATATTATCATTCTTCCTGTCCTGAAGAAGCCTTTACCAGATACATTCAATATTCACTCCAAATATGGACTGGCCATGTATTAGAACCAAGTCATTGTAACAGATGACAGATAACATACAGTGCATGTATCAGTTCAACATACATTTTTAAGAGGATCACATCCAGATTACTAGGCAAATTTATCTGGGAAAGTCCACCCCAGCTACATTACTAAAAATAAAAAAAGCACTAAAATGCACAAGTAGTGGTGGTAAAATAAGACTAACAATGATAAGAGATTTACCTCTGTTTTCAGGACCGGGGCAAAGTGTGACAGGCTAACCCTGATATTAAGCAGAGTTTCTAGTGACAGGTACACAGTACCTGAAACTGGTTAATCCTCGATTATAATTTCTCTCTAAGAGGTTGGCAACTTTTCAAACACATTATAAAAAATGCGTTCCAGCTTCTCTAGACATGTCAGCTTCAGTGGCTCATGGGGAAGTCCTTCCCCTATCCATACAGTTATGTGTATTTTAGACCTGACCAACAGGAACAGCGCTATCTCAGCTGATTGGCAACCTGGAAAAGAGCTGTAAATGATAAACTCCGCATAGGCACAGTTCAGCTTCCCTTCAATACTTGGTTAAAGAAAATATGGGAAGTTTAAAAAAATAATTATTTTAGTTGTAGTCAAATTTTATTTTATTAATATCATTTGGAAATGATTTACCCCTTTTCATTCACTTAGCCCCATGAGCTTGTGACTCAATTAACACTCACGATTTTAAGCATAAAATAAGACAAGGCATTTGAAATTGGCACTTGTTCAATGGCACTTCTCCAGGGCTTTTTCTTCTGTACATCTTTTCTTCCTGCATGACCCTGTCCTTAATGGTTCCATCTTACTTACCAGTTTTGGGGAGATAGGGAAAAATTTTGTGTATCAGGGGAAGTATTTTGCTTTTTTGTAATTTCCTTTTTTCCATTATCCTAACACTACCACTTTTTCCTCATCATTGAGGTGCCAGGTATCTTATTAAAGCTCTAGACAAAAGTTTAACAATTGGGCTGGGATTTAGCTCAGCGGCATAACTTCCTTGCAAGCGCGCAGTCCTGAGTTTGATCTCCGGTACCGATTAAAAAAAAAAAAATTTAACAAACATCACAAAGCTGGCATCCATGATCTCTGCGAGCCTCAGACTGGAGCCTAAAAAAGTCAGTGTATGCAATTTGTGGAGTTTTCTGGAAAGCTCTTGGCTTTATAGCTAGTCCTAACTTTATATAACAAAGTGGTTTGCCACTCCCAAGCATTTTAAAAATTGAGACCTTAAGAGATGGGCAAGACTGACATGCTGTCTCTAGTAGGACATTATACTGGACAAGAGAAAATCCCCATTGAGCAAAGTGGCTCCACAATCATGAAAACCTAAAGAATTTTACACTGATCAACTATATTCAACAGCTATGATTTGGGTTAAAAAAAAAGACTACCTTTTTCCTGTTTTGTTAGATACACGCTTTCATTTTTTAATGTTGCTGAAATTCAAATTAATTATAAAACTATGTGTTCCTTTACCATAATAGTATGTATTTTCTTTAATAAAATCTTCAATAGTATTGTAAAGTCTACAAAAAAAGAAATTAATATACACAAAGAGGTTGACTCAGGTTCACTAGCTTTTGGATTAAGAGCTTTCACGCACTTTATAAAAATTGTAACCCAAAATAAAGCATTTCTATTTCTGAGTGTGATTGAAAAGAAAAATCTATAAAGTTAAGTTATATGAAGTATAACACTCCCCAAAGATGTCTGATAAATGAGCTATAGCAGATGGGGCTTCCACGAAAGAAGCCAACTGTTACTACAGATTATGGCTACTTTATTTTCAGTTCATGTTTTGTTTTGTTTGCCCTGATTAATTAGTGTTTGACTTTTCAGCTCCTCCGAAGACCTGCCCCAGTGCAATGTGGAGGTTTCATATGCTTGAAAGCACAGCTTCTCAACTTCTGCATAAAGAAATGCACATTTTCCCACTGTCACTTAATAAAAGTTGCATGCTTGAGCAGACAGTGTTTCTTGTCCATTTCTCTTACTTATTTTAGTAACAGTTAATTAACTTAGTCCTCAAGTTATCTCTCTAGAAGTTAAAAAAGCTGAAACTCTTATTTAAAGATATAAGTCTATGTGACCGCTGCTACAAGGAGTCAACACAGTGCGAAAAGACAAAGGAGAAGTAAGTCTACCCCAAGGGACTCCAAGAATGTTGACACAGACAGCAGAGATCTCCACAAAGACTCACCATCAATCAATTCAAACCATGTGCAACACCCTTCCAAGCTCACCCTAACATCCCTAAATTGGAACATGCTTCTATAGTCCCTGCAAATGTCAGCAAACAGAAACACATGCTCAGAGCAAACCTCAACACAGTAGAATATTGTTCATAAATCATTAGTACCATGGCAGTTATGCCATCATCAGGTTCTTCCCATATTTTGAAAGTTTTTGTTTTATTTAACCTAACACCTATATCAAGAGCAGCTCAATTTCCCCTTCCTCTTCCAAGTCACTTCATCCTAAACTATGAACGTGAAAGAGCTGGAATGTCCCACTCATGGGACACAATCCACTTGGCACAGACAAACTTGGCCTTTGTCCCCTATTGCCATGGAAAGGTTTGTTCAGGTTTCAACTCTTACACTTTCCTTGGTCCTCTGCAAGGATAAACCAACTTACAGGTCCACATGCTGTACTCTGTTACAAAATCCACAGATTAAAATAAAACAATAGCTATGAATTCACTGAGTACTGAGTGCAAGGCAGCGTGCTTCGTGTTTTCCTTTCACTGCTTCGTACATCCTCTCAACAAACTCACATATTTACAGAAACAAGACTTGAGACTCAGTGAGGTGAACTCACTCTCCCAGTTTCTTATTACTACCAAATGGCAGAGTTAATACACTAATTTCTACTTATATAGCTCACATTTTGTCTATTCTTCTTCTGATTTTATAAGCATAAATTTCTTGCTCTCCTCGGGTATAACAATGTATAGAAGGAAATAAGTATTCTTCGAATATTTTTTCATATACTGGGAATTTTACAAATACACTGTTAGATTGAAAGTAGATATATCTAACCACTGTTACAGCCCAAGAGCTAGTATTAGTTGCCAGACATTTAAAGTAGGAGATTAAATTTATCTTATGGTTACCTGAATGTTTATTAAATGTATCTTTGTACAATCTTCTTATGCCTATAAAAAAAGAGGCTTTCAGCCACAGTGTTTCAATTAGAAAGCCCTTCATGTTCTACTCTTAATTTGGTTTAACTGACTCCACTATTTACACTGTTCCTATGGATTTGAGAACCCATATGTCATTCCAAAGGTAAAGTGGGAACACTGAGAGATAAAAGGGAGGTTTCTGATTCTTTATTCAACAGAAGTACAAAAAAGTTTGCCTCGATGTACAATTTGATATGAAAGACCTTCAACAAAATTACTGAAAATTACAAAGTACAGAAGTTAGAAGCTGAAAACTGCTCAGATCGTTGATGACTCCACATATGACCACCTTCCTCAGCAGCTAGACTCTGTTTTGATTTCCTCCAAAAACTCAGATTTTGCTTTTACTGCAAGTCCTTCTCTCCAGAGACAAGATCTCTTCATTCCTTAAGATATTTTGACATAGGCGCTCCATGTTAAGAGAAATGCATTCTGACATCTCAAAAGAGCAGCAGAGGCACTCAGATGATACCACCAAAAAGGTTCCTGGCCAACCTCTATTTTGAGAGGTACATTAACTCAAACCATTTGAAGCCTCTCACATGAAAAAATAAACAAAAAATCAAGAAAAGAAAAGCAATAAACCCTGTTCTTTTGAGTTCATAAACTGCTAAGCAAAAATATATTTTAAAACAACAAAGAGTGCAGAGTTGAAATAGAGAAGTAGAGTACCTTGCTGGATATTTTGATGGGATTAATTTGAACTGTGACTAATCAAAATTTTGCCATTTGAAATTAAGCATACTCCTGCTGCTTTCACTAAATGTATCCTCTTATCCAACCCTTTGCTATAAAGAAAAAAAAAGTCGCGCATATAAGATCTAGAAAGCCAAAGAAGTTGCGATAGGTATAGCTAAGCAGTTAATGATGTTAGGACTCCTCCCACCTTCATCTCATGGTGTACAGCTGTTCTGAGAAGGTGGTAGGCACCCAGGGACTATGTTCCCTGGTGACGCCACAGTGACTTCAGGGATGAGAATTTAAGGGAGGAACTTCTCCATTCTCCGGCTGAAGGCAGAGATATCAGACGGTATGGCTGAAGGTAGAGCCACAAAATAGAAAGAACCTGGATACCCAAGATATCAGTTGGAAGGCCACTCACTGATCAGGATCATGATAGCAAAAAGTAAATTTTAATAGGGCCAAGTCAGAGTACAATACTTATAATAGTAGCTACCATCACTCCAACTAACCCAAAAGCATAGTTTAGTGCATGCATGCACTCATTCATTCATTTTTTTGAGGGAAAGGTGATTGAACTCAGGGCCCTCACACTGAATTACATCCCTAGGCCATTTTTAATTTTTATTTTGAGACAGGATCTTACTAAGTTGCCTAGGCTAGCCTTGAACTTGCAATCCTCCTGCCTCAACTTTCTAGAGTGCTAGTAGTATAGGAGTGCATATTATAGCTTTTAATTTTGATATGTCTTTTAATGAGTCTGTTCCTACATAACAATTTGATTCTGTGATCTATTCTTGGTTTGTACACAGTGGGAAAATTTCCAAGAATCTGTCATCTGGTTTACTGAAATAGCTATTTGTCTATTCTTTTCCCCATTAATTTGTAGTAGTTTGGCTAATAATAGCAAGCCACAATTTTCTGATGGAAATGATTAGAATAAACTTGTGCAGTAGGTTAGAGACATAAGTTTGAATTCTGGCTCTGAATAACTCTAGGTAAGTTACTTACTGTTACCAAGCGTCAGTTTCTTCACTTGTAAAAGGACAATAGCACATTTTACTCTGTTTTAACAATTTTTATCTAGTCTCAGAATATGAAGAGGTAACTTTTCATACAGTTTCAAACACTTTTATGCATTTTTTTAAAGTTTAAATCAGTGTCCCAATAGCCCCAGCAACAATTCTGGTACTAAAGAATCTTATTTCACACAACACATTAGATTTTCAAGTAGAACAGCTGCAGGTGATATGCTGTAGGCTGTCTGTCTTACCAATCCTCCTGGCCTTACTTGGACTGTGATATGTACAATTTGATGTGACTGCTGACTTTCTGTATGTAATTTACTCAACTAATATCTATTGTGTCCAGGTCATTATTCCTTCTCTCTAGAACAGAACATTCATGTATATGCAAAGTATAAGTGTTTTCCTCCTCTTTCTGGCAGAGAAATACTGTAGAGCTAAAGATGTGCCCTCGCTGTAAAACTACTCACTCTCAAATCAAAAGGAAATGGTGAAACTTTCAGTAAAGTGTAAGCTAACATAATAAAGAAATATAAGACAGTTTGGCCTTCAATATGTAACCCCCATAAAGTAGGTTCAAAATTTCCTTTATCCAAAACAGAGTGAGGTATTAGGAAGTAACTGATGAATGTTCTTTAAATCAAAAATTCCCAGATCCCAAAAAGTAACTGCGGCACTCCACCTTGAACATTTAGTTTCTGGAAGGGCATATCTGGGCACCTGCTAGACTGTACCAGGTCCAGATGGGATTCTGTCTGTCTCCTTTTGGAAATAAGAAATGGAGGTCCTATGTGATTAAGTGACAGGCACATGACCACTGAAGAATCACACGAATCTACCTTGTGGTGGCCACCAGAGTCCCTCATGCCTAACACCACATCTATCTGGCATCAGAAGCTCAGTGTCCACCTCCTCCTTTCCATTGCCACCACACCATCTTCCTTTGGAAGCAGCACAGACATACGTGAGGGTGTCAAGGGCCAGCAGCTCTGAACTGTGCTGAAATGACCTGGAGTTGTCACTGATGCTCTGAGGCACTGATAACAGTGCCCACAGTAAGTGGTGACAGCAGAGACCTCAAAGCCTCTCTCCCGGCCCTCACTATCTCATTAAACATCCACTGTTGCTCTCTTTCTGGGCATCTAGGCAGTCTGTGACAGGGGACAAGCTCCTTCTGATGATTATTATGAATGATTCTGGATATTAAAAAATGCTGCCACTCCATGTATATAGGAAATCCACACACAGACAAGCAAAAAGCCCCATTCATGGAAAGAACATCTTTCTTTATATTTCTCGGGTCTCAGATGTGAGGGAATGAAGTTTGATCTCATGTAAATTAGCTCAGGTGATCCATTCCATTTCTATGCTAAAAGAATGCTTGGCCAGCTCACAGGTGAAAGTGACAAATTTGATTTTGAAGGTAAATTATGAAAGAAAAGATTCTAATGTTTTAATATTTATACTTTGAGTTTTAAAACATTTAATGTATATTTAAAATACAGTGAATAGGAGATTTACCAATAAAATGAACTTCTACGTATGGATATGAGCTTTCTTGTCAATAATAATGTATTACCTGAACTTTTCAACAGAGAGAAACAAGTTACAAGAGGAAGTTTGTTAATTTGAGTATGAATCTGGTTATTTGAAATTTCACTTTTTTTCATGAAAGTGTCAACTTTTGAATAACTTCATCCTGAGGCTGGAGATTTAGCTCAGCAGCATAAGCGACTGCCTTGCAAGTGGGCGGTCATGAGTTTGATCCCCGGTATGGGTTAAAAAAAATGCATCATTAATTTCACTCTGTCCTTTGGTAAAGCTTGTCCTGAAATTTGCTTATTTAACCACTCTGTTTAGGCCTGTGACTGTTACAAAGGAAAAAAAAATTGAGAATGAGTTAATAAAGCATAACTTGTCGAGAGTTCAATCCCTAGTACCGAGAGTTCAATCCCCTGTACCAAGAATTCAATCCCCAGTACCAAAAGAAAGAAAGAAAGAAAGAAAGAAAGAAAGAAAGAAAGAAAAGCAAGCAAGCAAAAACTCTAACTCACTTGTTTGCTAAGGAAAAAAAAAACCTCAACAACAAAATAAAAATATGACAAGATAATTCTTTTCTCACTAATCCTGTCCTTTTTAAAACTGGGAAACACTGGCCATGTTAGCACAGTTTGCAGGTGGCATTGCACACACTGATGTTCTCTTCCTCTGGAGCTCAGTAAAAATGCATTTTATTGGCAACTTAATTTTCAGGTGTGGTTTCGATTACTGCTGGTGGTGGTGGCAGCAGGGTGTTGAAGGGAGGGAAGGTAGAAATCATCACCTGTGCAAAGCCAGATCTGACGCACTTTAAATTTTTTTTAACAAGTTGTCATCTGAAGACTAAATGAATCTGAAAATCAACTGGGTTTCATTAGAAGCCCTGTTTCCATCTATGGATCTCAGTTTGACACACATGGAATTCTGGGTGTGCCACAGTTAGTGGTTGGCTCTGCATTCATTCACTGAGGGATTCTAAATTTTAAACATACTGCAGTGATGAAATGAAATGCCTTTCCTTTCCTATAAAAATTGTCGTGAAGCTGTCTTGTACAAAAGGAGTGATTCATTATCCAAACATATGCCGAGCAAATTACTTTGCATTCATGCGGGAGCTGAGCCAAGTGACACAGACAGGAAAGTCTTGACCTCAGTTTGCTCATTCAGGTCCCATCAATTTACCCTAATGAGCTACAACCAACTTTCATAATTGCTTCCTTTAAAACTATTTAGAAACATTTTCATTTTCCCAAGCACTTGCTTTAGGAATAGAGGTGTATCTGACATTATACGGTCACAATATTCCTAAGGAGGTGCCTGGAAACTGATTTTTTTAATTGAGCAATTTAAATATGTACCACAGAGTACTCATTATTTACAGAAACTCAAAGATAAACTTTTTGTAAAGTTGCTTTTTGCAATATGAACACGCAACCTACATTTATCTGCCTCGTAACTCCAATCTTTGTATATCAAGCATTTCTAAAAGGTGCCTACCACAGCACCTGACAACAGTCATTCAATAGATGTTTGTGTTTAATGATCTTGCTGTAGTTTTGGGAAATCTTCAAGACAATTTACAGTGTAACATAATACACCTATCCACAATCCATAAAATTATGCAATATATACATTCTATGAGCTAGAAACAATTTGGGCAAATTAAATGACTACCCATGGCATTTTGTGATTCTACAGAAATCTGTTGATTGGGTTCATCAGCAAATCAGCATTTGCCTGGGTCCCTTTATGTCAAGGAATCCCATGAGGATGATCCCAAAGTGTGGGCTTCACAGATCTGTAAGGAATCAATTTCCAGATCCTCAATTTCTATGTATAATTCCTGCAGCTGAGATTCTTGATAGGTTTTATCATCTCTTTCCCCATTCATGACCTCTGGAGTGACCAACAAGAAGACAAAAGAAAACAAGAGTCTTCAAAGGTTAATCAAAGGACCTCAACTACTATTTTCATTTAATTAAGAGATATATTATTAGTTTTTTGATTTATATGTAATGACTATTTAGAAAAAGCTATTATTAATTCACACATTTCATACTAACAATAATTATAGATAATCCAATACAAAGGAAAACATTTTAGAACTTAAAATCTAAGAAACTAAAAGTAAATATAATGCAATTAATATTTACAATAGGGTTATTAATAAGAAATTGTCAAATATAGGATAATTATCCTATAATGGAATTAAAAGAGTCTCCTACTATTAAAGAGAAATTTATTCCTATTATTTTTAAAGGATATTATATATCAACTCAAAGTATTTTATTGCATAACTTAAGGACAGATAAATGTTCCATTTTCAATTATCAACATTTGCAATGCACCATACAAAAAGCCATAACTTTCACATTGCTAAAAATAAAATAGTAACTTTATAATAGAGAAATCTGGAGAACACTACTTGAATCCAGGATCCAAATCAACAGGCCAACTAATACACAACTGACATCCTATGTGCTTCATGTTAAAGTTGTACACAGAGAGACAAAACCACATTTCTGTGACATTCCTGCAAAAGCTGCACAACCCGGATCAAGTCATGAGGACATTTCTGACAGACCCAAGTTTTAGGATATTCTATACAATAATCAGTCTTGATTCTTCAAAATATGAAGGTCAGGAAAGCAAAGAAAGGTGAGGAATTCTGGATTACATCCAAAGAAGAAGTCAGGAGAGATGACACCCAATGTACACAGACAAGTGTATTTTATCTGTACTAACATTCCTGATTTTGATAGCTGCATTATAACTGTGTTAGAAATTCTCTTTGATTTTAGGAAATGCATGGCAAACTATTTAACAGAATAGTTTTAAATGGTTTGGGAAAAATTAGATAGATAGATAGATAGATAGATAGAGGCAGACAGGATGAACCAAACTAGAAAAATATTAACAGTTAATAAATATGGGTAAAGACTACGTGGAGGTTTTTGTACTACTTTTGAGATTCTCCATGAGTTTGCAATTAAAATACAGACAAGTTATCAAATTAAAAAATGAGAATGACTGTACAATTTTCTTAAACTTTATCAGGTAAATCAGTCAAAATACCCGAAAATGCTGCATATCCTTGATTGTTTCTTTTGCTATCCAGACTCCTCATCAGTGATGTAATTTCTGTTCTCCTGAGTGTCCCCTATTCACACATTTCCCAGCAATAAGATCTGTAGGCTCAATTTCTTCATCTCCTTTCTCAATTTGGCTAACAAATTGACACTTTTTGCCTGCCACCTCTTAAGAAGTAGTAAAGAAAGTACCATTTTCTGTTTAAAAAGCATAAACTGCTTTCCTTAGAAAGACAACAAATTCATTAAGTTTAAAGATGAATATATATATATACCTGGTTCTCAAATTATTCCTGCACAGAGAAGTGAGTCCTCGAGTGCTAGTTACAACAGTTGCAAACCAAAGCTTTCCGGTTGTACGTATGTCAAGCTGTTAAAACAGAAAATTAAGCCTGTAGAAGAGGGGCTGAGGATATAGACCACATTTTGCACTAACACAGAAGTGACTCACTTCTGCTTCAACTACTGTCCCTATGAGATAAGGGAAGAGGAGGTTCAGGGGAAGGAGGTCAGAGGACTGAGATAGAAAGTGTAACACTGGAGCTAAAACAGTGTGGCTTAAAAATTCTTCGGTCAGAAAAGCTAGAGTAGGAGGAAGAGGATACTATTCTTTCCAGTGAGCCCTAAAAATGAAGGTCACTGACAGAAATGAAATGGACATGTATGTCACCATACCAGCACATGATTTGGATACCTAGTGTGCTTTCTTGCTCTCCTAGTACTAGTCTGAGCGACATGATTGGTGTCACGCACGTCCCATTTCGACCTTTAAGATCCCTTCCCCATTTACCAAGGCAAGACTGATGCATAGGGTTGAAGGACTGGCTAGATAGGAGGTGTGCAGGAAAAATTTAATAACCAGGGGATTAACACATCAAGAGCATCTCCTACTTGGCCCAGGACTGGTAATCATGATACAGTTGACTCTCTCATTGAATTCAACTTTATTTAAAAAAAAAAATCTTGTTAATGGTAACTTTGGGCTCTCCTTTTTTCTTTCCAATTAAAAGCAAATTTTGTTAACTTCTTACCACAAGTCAATGCTTTAAAGAAACAGAAAATATGGAATGGGGGGAAATTAGAAAATACAGATAAGTTTTTTTTTAATGCTATATTCTCATTATTAAACCTCTGGGCATATAACAAGATTAATAATAAAACAAAATCACTGCCTATATTTATTAATCAATAATCATACACCAGGCATCATACTAAGCACTTTGCAGATATTTAGTCAATCTTCACTGTAAAACTTATTTTTTAAAAAAGTGTGAAACACATTTTAAAGCATTTGGCACCGAATATCATACTGAGTCACTAAGTTTTATTGCTCAGAAAAGATGTCCTGGTTTGTTTATGCACTTACGTGTTCATATACTTAGTGACAAAATGATTTCCATCTTAAAATTTGAAGTCTTCCCATTCAAAAACATGAAATACTTTCCAATTTTTCAGATTTGTCTTATGTCTCTCAGTAAACAATATGTTTTTTATTTAAGTTCTGTCCATAGTTTGTTGAGTTTATTTCTAGAACTATATCTATAATGCAATTAGGATTATCTATTTCTCCCAATTGTATGATTGCTTGTGTATTTATTCTGAGTTTCCTGTAATTTTCACAGTAATGTTAAATCTGAGAAAAGGACCAAGAGAGATTTTCTAACAAAGATTTAAAAGCATAAGTTCAAAGAAAAAAAAAAAAGAAAACCAGAACTTAATTTGAACAGGGTCCTTGGAAGAGACAGAAAAAAGTGCAGAATGCAGTAAACCTTAATCCATACCTACTACTAAATTCCACACATGATTGTGAAAAATTCTAAAACTCTTACTTTGAACTGAGCAACTTTACAAAACTGAAAGGAAAAGGGACATTGATACGTAAAAATCTGTTATCACCAATAGAAATAGAAATTACTAAGTCAAGCAGTATGAATTTAAATACTTCAGTTGTTAAGGAAAAAGCATCCACAAAGCTGAAGTGGTAGAAAATAATCCCACTAAAATGAAGAAGCCTATGTATCATTGGGTCACTGGCAGATAAACAGCCAGTATAAACATAGGAATGACTGCTGTGAAACTTTATATTGGGACCTGATATCTGTTACAAAGCTCTAACACTGTAATTTTCAAGCAAAAGCAAACAACAATATTCTTTACTGGAAAGTCTTGGGGGATAGTGACAAAATATCTAGTAAATCACTTCTCAAAGTTTAAAATATTTCTAAAATGATGGGAAGCAAAAAATCATGGATTTGCTTTTTTCCTTTAGTATTAATGTACTTGACTGCTCTGCATACAAATCTTACTTTGGTTAGAAATTTATTGCAGTTTCATCTTTCCTAAGAAATGAAAACTGCAACTGTTGAGTAAACAACTTGTAAAGCTATGTATTTCCTCTGACACTTATTAAGTATGTTTGTTCCTTTCATTGGATTTTTATTAAGTGACTTCTCTCAATATGTCAACAGATCGGAACCAAAGCCTAGATTATAACCTTTGTTAGGAACACGAGGAAAGACTGTTTAACATACTCCAACTCCACTGGGGAAGAAAAAAAAAAACAGATGGCATTTTTCTGTTTGATTGTTTTCTTTTTTGTTTGCACTTTGATCTGCAAAACAAAAAAATTAGGAAGGGGAATCAGAGGGAATCAATCAATACTGAGTGCCTCCTACTGTGCCTTGCTTATTGCTCAATACTATGCAGGGTCTTCCTCACAAGTTTCTAAGGTAGGTGTCTTACCCTTATTTTATAATTTGAAAACCGAGGCTTTTAGTAGGCTATGAACTGAAGCTGAGGTTCAGGTGTCAACTCTGCTGCTTACTAGTTATATGACTTCAGTTAGTCATCTGATTATGCTAAGATTGTTTCCTTATCAATAAAATGGAGGTGCAGTATCCTTGAGTCTCACTCTCGAGGGTTACGTGCCTGTGAATGGCATACTATAAGAATTTGGCAGATGGGAGCCATTATTACTACAACCTACTGAGACTTCTCTCTATCTCCAGCTCCACCCAAGACTGTGTTGCCGACCTCTCTGCCCTGCTGCATGACCTGAAACTTCATCTGAAAGATTCATTTCCAGAGCTCCCTCACTGATGGCTTCTGGTTGGGCCTGGCCTTTGGGAGGCACCAACACAATCAGAGGCCAAGTTCAGGAGAAGAGAGGGTACTTCTACCCCACTCATGTTTTCCTTTGAAGTATATTTTCAGAAGATGTCTGACTGTCCTTTCATAACTTCACCTCCTGTCAGGAGGTCTGTTTTCCACAATTCCTTGAACCTCCAAGACTAAGGAGGGCAATACTTCCCATTAGAGTAAGTGCCACAGGAGTCTGACAGCTTTTGGTGACCATGTTACTCCACTCAATGTTTGTGGGCACACTTTTCATCACCATCTTTTAAATTGTCTGAATAAAATACCCAAGTGGAAAAATCATATGTTAGTAAGACAAATGACCCAGTCACAACCATGAACCTTTGCTAATGCTTTTACAAAGTGCCCACTTGCCAGAGGAAACTAAACTGTGAAGGTTATTTCTGATCAAATATTACTGAATAACCATTCTTACAAGGAAGAGTGCATTGTGAATGTATAGCTAGAAAATACTGAGAAATGTATCTGGTGAATGATCTTTATTGTTGTTTGTTTTGTTTGTTGAGACGGGTTTTCACTATGTAGTTCAGGCTGGTTTTGAACTCATTATATAATCCAGACTGGCCCTGAATGTTCACTCAGAGATCCTTCTAACATTCTCAGACTACTGACTGTTGAGATTACTATAGGCATGTGCCACCATGCCCGCTCCTGGAAACTGACCTTGAAGAAATTTAAAATGTACTACTTATCACTTTAATTACCCAAGTTGGTTCAAACCCAGTTCTGTAAATACCACCAACTACACTCCACTTTTCATTCTGGTAAGTGTCAATCTGATTTTATTCTGAGAAAGAAAAGAAGATAGGAGATTTCGCAGAACTCTTAGAGAAAATTTCCCAAAGTGTAGTCAGTAGAGTACTTCTTGATCCTTCTGATACTATTTACCACAGGCTTTCAACCTCTGGAACAATCACTATCAAAATACTACCAGCGTCATTTTGTAAACCATCATTTTCAACCATATTGAAAACAAGACTTGACAGAAGCCTTCAGCAGGTCTCATTTTTCTCCCAACAATTCTAAGTATAATTACTAATCAATCCACAAGGCATAAATAGGCATGTAATTACTCAGTTAAAGAGTAATTACATTGGCATTTGTTTGTACCCTACAAGCTCAAAGGATATTGGGTGCACTATCCAAAAGGGGCGTAATGTATGTTCCCAAAGGTTCAAATTTGTGTTTGCGTCAGTGTTTCCCTTTTGCTGTTTCTGCAAACAGCTTTTGTTTTGGTGCATAGTTTTGCTGTGTGAAGTTTAGGTGCATTAGATGAAACCTTTCAAGTACTGTGCCAAAGTGTGTTCACATGGCTATGTAATCAGTTTTGATGTTTTGAAGCAACTTTATAAGTGACCTTACATTACCAGTGAATCATTGCACATTTCCCATTTTGGAATTGAGCAATAAAACAGTGGTCTTTACAATTGCTAGTCATCAAGAAACTTCAAGCTGGCAAGGCATTCTCAGAGTATGAGCACTGCAATCCTGGCAGCTTGCCATATTCAATAATTATATTCTGTCAATCCTAATTCTCAGCTGCAGTGTCAGCTGGATACACAAGCTTTACCTACGTCCTGCCCTGAGCCCTGTACTACACACCCACACAGCTGCAGAGTTCCACTCCAGACTGGGGCATCCCACTGGGGATTCAGTCATGACTTAGAAAATGTATTAGTCACGTTTCTGTTGCTTGGACAAAATCCCTGACATCCACAATTTAAAGGAAAAAAGGTTTATTTTAGCTGATGTTTTCAGAAGTTTCAGGTCATGGTCTGCTGGCTCCAAAGCAGAACTGGCATGGTGGAGGAAAGCTGTTCACCTCATGGCCGCCAGAAAGCAGAGCACTAAGAAAGCCAAAGAGAGAGGAAGAAGCTGAGAATGGAACACATCTTCCAAAGGCACACCCCTAGAGACCTACTTCCTCCAACAGCGCCTCACCCTGTAGTAGTACCTTCTGCTATGAACTCTCTCAATGAGGCTAGCACCCTGAGAATCCAATCACCTTCTGAAAGCCCTACCTCTGAACACAAGACACTTTACTGGGACATTTGGATCCAAATCATAACATAAAACAATAGACAGAAGAGGCCATGAGCATCTGCTGCTGTCTCATGAGTCCATGAAGAAATAAGGTAGCCTCAGGGCTGGGGATTTAGTGGAGCACATAAGCGCCTGCCTGGTAAGCATGAGGTTGTGAGGTCGATCCCTGGTACCAAAAAAGAAAAAAAAAAGAAGTAAGGTAACCTCAATCATGCTTTGTTGTCATCTTGCCTACACAATCTATTTGTCCAGATATACACAACCTTTATGTCAAGATATCTCTGTATTCACCTTCTTCTTTCCCAGCTGTTAAGTCTAGTTAGCTCCTTGGTTCTTGGCTAGCACAAAACAGATGCAAATATTTGGTAAATGAGAGAGTGAAGGAAATGCATAAATAAATGACCCAATGAATGAATGAAGGAGTTTCCTTGCAGGTTCCTCTCATTGCTACACATCCAATGTTATTAGCATCCTGTGCCCATCAGACACTATTTGATTCACACATAGTCTAGGAACCCAGGATGTGGCTTCACTTGGCAACCCTACTATCTCCACCAACATAAAAATATTTGTCCCTGACTTGCCTTATGCCAGCACTGCATCAGTTTCATTCTTCATGCATTCATTCATTGCAATTAGCTACCTCAAAAGAGTCAACAACAAGCAGGCAATTAACAAATGGTCACTACAATCAGTGTTAGAGATTTAAACACTATTCTCCTCTGTATGCTACCATACAAACTTAAGATTACCTGTAACTTTTGCAAATATCATTTCACAGAAACCATTTGAATTTAGAAAGAATGGTAAATACAGTTGAGTAATGGTACCAAGCCAAAATACCAGGAGAAAAACAGCAAATCTGGCATGATAATATCAACAGAATAATGGAATTTTTTCTGCTTAGAAGGCAAGTATAACACAGCCCCTTGGTCTCCAAAGCTAAAGAAACTCAGGACCAAGAAAGGAGGCTCCTAAGGCAGTCACAGAACTAATGAGAAGCAGATCTGGACTTCACAGATGACATCTGACTCCCAAGGCTGGCAGAAGGCTGGGGGAGAAAAAAGATGAAGTGAAGTTAAAACATTTCATGTCAAAAGAGGAAAATGACAAATTAACTTTGAAAACTGATCTTTGCCTTCTGCCACAGTCAATGTTCTTTATCAGAGTACTCCTTTCAATGATAAGTGTGGAGTGTCCAGTCGTCCAGGGTTTACCAAAGAGCACAGACTATTTCTCTGTTATGGCTGAATTGCGTCTCCCCAAGACTCATATGTTGAAGTCCCAGCCCTAAGTACATCAGAATGTGTTTTTTATAGGAAATGTCTTTTAAAAGGCAATAAAGTTAAAATGAGGCCATTAGAGTAGGCTTAACTCAGTATGACTAGTGTCCTTTTAGACATCAATCAGATACAAGCATATGAAAAGATAGCTACAGGTGGTCATCTGCAGATCAAAAAGAGACTGAAGAAGAAACCAATACTGCCAGCGTCTTGATCTTACACTTCAGGTTTCAAAACTGGAGAAAATAAATTTCTGTTGTAAAAGCCTTCAGTCTATGGTATTTTGCTTATAGCAGCCTTCACTAACTATATACACTCAAAATCCTCACTTCAACAGAGTCCCATACTGCCAAACCATGGATAGGGGGGTACTCCAAGTGAAACCACGTGGGTACGGTCAGATTAGAAGCAAAACTCTACTTTCACTTCCAGTCAGCCATTCTGCTAGAGCTCTAAGCAGGGGAGACCTGCTGCATTACAAGGTTTCAGGTAAATTTAGGTACCAGAGATTAATGGCTTAGGAAATAAATAATTTTTGGAAGTCATATTTAATTTGAACAAACATGCACCATGCAGATGATTTAAATTATGGTTCAATTTCCACCTGCTAATCTAATTATGATGACTAACCTGAATACAAGTACTTTGAGTTTGCCTACCACCACCTACATGATGAATCTCCAAGCGCTTCAGTATATCCTGGGTAGCAGGAGAGCTATTTTTTTCTACATTTCATGAGAGCTTTGGGTTAGTTGTCTAGGAAATGAATTGCAACCATGTTTTCACCTTCCTAATAAAAAAAATTCATAATTATACTTGCGACACCTTACAGCTGGTCTCTATCTGTTTCCTCTAGCTGTCTTACAAATTACCCTAAACTTAGTGGTTTAAGACAACATAAAATCCTTTTCTTACAGTTAAGAAGGCAAAAGTCTATAATGGGCCTCACCAGGCTAAAGTCAAGGTGTCACTGAGGCTCTTCTGGTGGCTCTAAAATAAAACCTGTTTCCTTACCTTTTCTAGTTTCTAGAGATTGCCTGTCTTCCTTGGCTATGGCTCCTTCCACCACATTCCAGCCAGCCATCTTCCAATGTGTCTGCTTCTCTGACACACCTGTCTTCCTCCCAGGAGTAGCCTTGAGATTACATTGGGCCCATCTGAATAATCCAAAATAATCTCTCCAATTTGAAATCCTTAATCACAGGTGTAAAGTCCCATTTGCCATACAAGGTAACATCCACAGGTTCAGAGATTCCAATGTAGATGACTTGGAAGAGTTTAACCACCAAAATATTAATGCTTAGGGTTCTAAAAATTCTTTGTCCCCTCTGTGGTGTGGAGCAAAATTGGGTGCAGGGCCTCATGCATGCCATGCACAGGCTCTTCCACTGAGCTACATCCCTAGACCAGGGCTTTAGTGCTTACAGTCTTTTCTTCTCCTCTATAAAACTTTAACACACACAAAAATACTGAAGTTGAAGATATTTTTGTAACTAAACACAATTTTATGTATACATATTAATTCCATCTTTCAGTAACAAGTTATGTTAAACTACAGTCAATAATACTGACATTATAATATTACCTATATAAACTTGGGGAGAGTAAGTATTAGAAAGAATTTAAAAACTCTTAAATTCTGCATTTATGTATTTGAACATATGAAAATTTATAGGTTTTTTTAATTTTATAGAACTTTAGATTAAGAGATGAAGTTTTAAGTAGATTTGGGCAATGTATGTCACCTAATTTACTTGATTCACTTCATACAATTTCATTACAAAAATTTATGTCAAAAAAAGTTCATATCAAATTAATTTGCTTTTTACTGAAATGTTTTGACAGATCTATGAGTAAATTTCTCTGAATCTTGATCAGGTATTTTTATTCACTAAAAATAAAGACTTTATAAGCTATGTCTACAATTTACCTCACAACCCCAAATGACAAAATTTTGTCACTGCTTTAGTCTTAATATTATGTCTTTTTAAGAACTACTGTTTCCAGAAAGCCATTTTTTTTGCTTAGCTGAAGTAGGTGACATTTATATACCATCATATATAGCTGTATGTGTCTACATATGTGTCTACAGATAACTAGCAATGTGTTAGTGTGCCTATCTTTTGATAATATCAGAGCAACCTAACATCCTTTACAGCCAAGAGTTAAACACGAGAAAGGAAAAAGTTTCATATCTTACAAATGAAATTGAACAGAATATTCTTTGAGCATAGTTTACACCTGAGCACTTCATGCTCGCCTCAACCAACCACTCTCAGACCTATCTTATTTTTGTCAGTGTTTTAAAAATCACCTACTCTGTACCCTCAGATAACCTTCTGGCAGCACGATGAGGCTTCATCACTGGCACCTACGGTCCCCTCTGAAAGCAGAGAAAAGCACTGTGTTTTCCTTCAGAAAATGCCATGAATAGTGAGGGGAGGCTAAGTTTCTTCTCCAAGGCCAAAGGCAGCCCAGAAGTAATTCTCAATTAGACTCTGATTGGCAAGTTGTAGTCATGTTCCCTACTAGATAGGGAGCACTACCACTGAGGGTCATGCTGAGGTCCTGGCTTTCAGATATTTCTCTAAACAAGCACATCCATGTGAACTAAAAAGAATGAAAAACAGTTCCACCTGATAGTCATCTGTTCATGCTTGCTTCAGCAGAACACATACTGATACCATCTGATCATTTTGTTCTGGGAGTGGTTACTGTAAGATATGTGAAGAATTTAATACCAAATTCCTGTAGTTCAGCTGGTCACAACAATAAACTCTCAATAGCCTTCAAAGCAAAAAATGATGAAACAATAAAGATAAATATAACACATAAAAATAGGCATGCTTCATTAGAATCAATGAGTGCCACAAGTCTAATTAATGAAGTATCATATTAGAAGTTCTACATAGTTTTTTCCTTCCTTTTCTTTACACAGGTAGAAGTTAGTTGGTTCTTTCCTTTTTAAATATTTCTGAGTGACAAGCTAAAACCAACACATTTTAAAAGACGCTTGTGAATAATGCATAAGAACTGTCTCACTAGAGCCAAGAAGCAACTCTCTGCATCACTATAATAATTATAAAATCTAGATGACACATATAAAGGTATTTATTATTCTAAACTTTTAATTTGCCTATATGTTTGGAAAAAATTCAAAGTCTAAAGTTGAAAATAAAATAGAAAAGAAATAATTAATAAGATCCTTCTAAAAAGCTTATAAGGGAACTTGACATAAATTTGAGTCATTCAAGGTAGTCTCTCCGTGTTCAGGTCTACCACTGGAAAGCTTTATATGAAATCTAATTTCTGAGAAAATGGAATGTCACATTATACCATATTTCTCCTAAATGAACAAAATGTAACTGGTGAAGAATTAAATTCTTTAGGGAAGTTTCCTTTTATGGATCATGTTGTACTGATATGTGTTGGAATTACAATTAAAATATTCTGAGCCTACCACCCTCTCCAAGTAACATTCTTTATTGTACTGTCTTTAAATCAGAGTACAAATTTCTCCAGGGCCGAATGATGACAGAAATATCTCCCAATTGGTCTGTTACTCAGACTGAGGGATGGGTACAGTAAACATTCAATGCCTACACACTCCTCAGTGAACTCAAATTTCCCAGAACAATGAATGGTCAGGAAAGTCTTATGAAGGTAGGAAGAAGAGCCAGAGCAGAAGGTAGAAGGAGCTCAGGAAGGATTTACTGATGCAGCCTTTACTTAAAATCTATTGATGGATGATTCCCTAAAGCACTGCAGGAAATTAGGTACAAAAGGAAACACATGCCACTGTAACATGATACACTACCTCCTTCCCTTCTGACTATTTTAACAACCTCTAATGAAGCATTTCATTTTTACCTTTGAGAAAAATCTCAGTGTCTAGCACATGACCATTCCAATTGGCTACACTCAGTTCAAAAGTAACAACACTGGCAAGATTGACCCAGTCATACATAAAGTTGAAATAGAAATCAAATGATACATAAAGTTGGAGAGAGGAAGGGAAGAAGGGAGGGAGGGAGATATAGAAGGAGAGAAGGGATAAAGAAGGAGGGTGGGAAAGAGAAAAAAAGAGGAGGAGGAAGTAAAAGAAGAGGGAGAAAAGCGGAGAAGGAAAGAGAAGAGGACACCAGAGAGGAGGGGAGGGGAGAGAGAAGGAGGGGAGGGGAGGGGAAGGGAAAAAGAAACACAGCCTAACTTAATGTTAAGTTCCAACTCCCAACAAAGAAAAGGAGTGCTCGCCCTTAAGAGTCCGCTTCCCAAAATTATCTTCCCAGTCTGGAGAACAATAGGCTGGGTACATTTTAAAATGCTGCAGTCCAAAAATATTTCAGATTTCAGGGGGGTTTTTTGAGCACAAGAATATATACGTGTAAATGTAAGATGCCATGAAATGGGGCCTAAGTTTAAACACAAAATTCATATATGTTTATATACAATTGAGGTGATTTTATACCATATTTTTAGTGTGCCTGTGTTTCAACTGTAAATCACCTCATGAGGTCACGTGTATTTTCTGATTATGGCATCATGTCAGCACTACAATGTTTCAGATTTTGGAGCACTTCAGATATCAGATTTTTGGATTAGGGATGCTAAAGTGTCGGAGGACTTTCAGGAGACAAATAATAAAAGCAAAAGTCTGGGAGGAGAGGAGAGAGGAGTTGAAAAGAAGTTAGAGGAGAGGTTTGGCTAAGCACAGAGATAATTTAAAAAGCAAAAATGTAACTACTGAATTACCTGCCATGGCTGGAAAATGTCTTGCTGTTTCACACTCAACCTGGGATTTCAGGAAACTTTTCCATGGAATCAATGAGGGAATCAATGCACTAACTCTTCAAATGTGTTGGGAATTCAAGAAAGGTTGGGAGTGTGGTGAGAGGACTCTGGGAAATGAGGAAATCAGGGCAGCAACTCTGAAGCAGCCTGGATAACAAACTATACCCAGGTGATGCCCCTGCAATCTCCCTTGCTCTCATACCATCCTTCAGTTCTTGCTCCTCCTTCTTCCCTTTTGGTATCCCTTTCACACTTTATTTTCCAGACTCAATGGCCTGGATACAAGAGTCTGCGTTCAAGAGCCCTTGAACTTCAAAACTTCAAAACAGTGCTGCCCTTCTGAAATTGTTAACAACTTCTTAACAAGAGGTCCCAAGGTTTCGCTGTGCATTGGAACCTACAAATTACTTAGGGAATCCTACCTAGAAGATTTAGACGTTACCCAATCTGGGTGGAGATTCTGGAAAAATAATTACTAAGAAAGGTTATCTTCTCTTTAAAATTATTTAGATGCATATTCTCTGTTACCTCAGCTTATAAAAACACTGATTACTAAACTAACTGTTGATACAAATGATGGAAACATAGCCCACTTTTTCCCTCTGAGAAATTCCAGTAAATCAATTAAAATCCTAGATCAGAAATCCTGAAGGTTAATAAAGACATTTTCCTTCTGACCAGTGGTTCAATACATTTCTTACCCCAAGTAGATACCACAGGTACTTTGAAAGAAAGATAGCATGCACTTCAAAATACTAAGAAAGTAAATGTGAGGAAGCAGTTATCAAAAATTAATGTTTAAAATACAACACTGGGAAACTGCTATTCATATACCCCTGAATCATGAACACATAAAATCATTTTCCAGAGGACAGATGCACCAGCTCAGTGACAAGAGGCCACAGTTGACTATAGCACTCATGAACTAAGACCCCCCAAATCCTCACAGAGAAATGGAGATATTTATCATGATTCTCCTTTGTTTAGGACTCTAAGAAAACACAAAGGTAGTCTGTGCCACATCATTTAAAAATAGTAAGGCTGTTTATATAATCTGATAAATTTATGATGGTTTTTTAGAAAACCTGAAAATTCCTTCTGTCTCCAATTTTTTTTTTAAAAAAAAGGAACTTAGGTTTTTTAAAAAATGTTAACTCAAGTTCCTGCCTCCCTTTGCCGCCTTCCTTTCTATTTCCCTCCTCATTCCTATAACAGGTAATACTGGCCAACTCCCCTCACAGTGAGGGTGCAGTAAGTTCATCGATGCCCTCCCCCCCAAAAAATTTATGCCCCTGAAATCTCAGAGCATGACTATTCTATTTTGTTAAGGCTACCATAACAGATTACCACAAACTTGGTGACTTAAAATTATAAAAATCTATACTTTCACAGTTCTGGAGACCATAAGTCTAAACTCAAGATACTGGTGGGAACATTCTCTTGATGCTATTGAGAAGAATTTCTTCCTAGCTTCTGGTGGTTCCAAATAAACCTTTCTGTTCCCTGGTTGGAAATTTGATCATTTCAATCTCTCATCCCCCTACTTTGCATGTCTTCATCTGTTTATATTCTCTCCTTTTAAAGATCCCAAAGGTTGGATTTAAGGCCTAGTCTAATCCCGTATGACCTCATGTTGACTAATCACATCAATACAAACTCTATTTTCAAATAAAACCACATCCTGAGTTACTGGAAAGACATAAATTTTGGGGGAACATTATTTATCCTATGGCAGTGATCTTATTTGGAAATCCGGTTTTTACAGATACATTTAGTTAAGGATCAACATAAGATCACATTAGATTAGGGTAAGCCCTAAACACACTGCTAGTGTGCTTATAAAAAAGGGAGAGAGCTCATAGAGAAGTCCACTTGAAAGAGAAGGAAGAGACTCAGCTGATGTGGATCTTAGTCCAAGAACCAAAGGATCACAAGAAGCCACCACAAGCTAGCAAGAGGCAAGGAAGGATTCTTCCCTGGAGCCATCAGAAGGAGCATGTCCTTAGCAGCACCCAATTTGGGACTTCTGGTTTCCAGATCTGTGTGAGGAGTAAATTTTGTTGTTTTACATCATGCAGTCTGTGGTGATTTCCTGCAGCACTATGAAACTTGTGCCTCAGCACTAAGAGACTAGAGGCACTTAAGGGGTAGTTTTTGAGGTGAAAATTGATTATAACACTTACAGGAACTTCCATTTAAAAAATAAAAGTAGAAACCTTTCTGTTTCAAGGGAAACTTCAAACCTATGTCACTTAATGTCAGCACTGATGCAAAGCAAAGAAATATGAGTCAAGACTATTTAAATTCTTATCAGTCTCTGCTTTAAGAGTTGTATGGGCTGGGGATACAGCTCAGGGGCACAGCACCTTCCCGGCAGGTGTGAGGGCCTGAGTTCGATTCCTAGTATTGACAGACAGAGAGAGAGAGAGAGAGAGAGAGAGAGAGAGAGTTGTATAGAAGAAACTGTGTTTGTATGGATTAGGATTAAGCTACTGGATATTTCCTTTATTTATTTATTCATTCATGTATTTATTTATTTAGTGAGTACAATTTTTTAGAGAGACCTTTAAAATGTTTATTAGGAAATCCCTGATTAAAAAAAAAACAACTAGCTCTTACTAAACCAAGGATTCTTGAGGAAATTAGGAAAAGTAAACAAAAATGCAAATACAATGTGCAATTCAAAGCGTTTATTCCCAGTGGCTCTTAGGAACCTGCACAAGATGGAGGAGGCCCACCCAGCTGAGGCCCAACTTGTTCAGCCTCCTCTTCTAGTAAGTCTCTGAGCCAAATCCTTCCGTGCCCACCTCCTCAAGAACCCTGAAACACATTACAGAGACTTGAAGCTTCTAAATCAGCCTAAGAAGAAAGTCACACCCAGGTCTAAAGGGAAATGAATGAGTTTGGAAACTAGCAAAGTATCTCCAGGTGGAATCTCCTCATGGAGCTCTGTTCTCCAGTCTTATCTTTGCAAAAATATACAGATGAAATGAACAGACAAGGTCTTGGATAACAAAATATCATTTTTCCTTATAAAATCAACTTATTTGAGCATTACTGAGTTTTTTGTTTGTTTTTGTTTTGTTTTGTTTTTTTCTTAGGAAACAATGGATATTCTCAGAGATACACAAGTGAACTTAAGTTACTTCTGCTACTGTCAGTAATAAAATATGAATAATATCCAATATGAAACTATCTTTTGTTGAATTATTCTCCGAGGTAAATAGTTTTATAATGACTTTTCAGTATACTGTTGAACTCAGTAGGAAATGCACTCCATCTGTAATGGTTATTCTCTGTCAGCACAAATCCACCCCTCACCCTTCTCAGGGATGAGGAGTGACTGACTCCATGGATTGTGCATCATTCTGGATTTCTGGTCCTCTGGCTTCCTGTTGAGTTTCTGTTCGAGGCACCAACAGATCAGACAATAGGAAGAGAAGGAAGTTGCGATAGATGAGTCACTTATGGAGCACCCACATCTAACTATTGGGCTGACAGTGACGGGAGGGCTGAGTCCTCTCGCGCAGCAATGACCTGTCTCTAGCCTCTGAGACTTAACCTCTTTCTCTACCACATCAAGCCCTGGAGCAGCTTAAGGGGTACACATAGTCTTGTTATTTACTGGTCCTGATGCTTCATATTTCTTTTGATTCTCTCCACCCTGTCCAAACACCTCTAGGAAAAAGCACCTTGATCAAATGGCCTGGAGTTAAGCCCTTTGGACTGCCACTGACTTCCAGCCAGGATTCTAACCCATAAAGTAATAATGACAGCCTCTCTGAGTTACTTTTAAATGTATTCATGTGCTTCATGTAAGTAATAATAATTCATAAAGTGACTTTACCTTATCTAACTTCTCTTTATCTACCTCCTTTACCTGTTAAAACTCAAGCACCACCTTTCACTATGGAAAGATTATCTTATATACTGATCTCTCTGAAGTGCTTTTGTAAGGCAATGATTCTGGACATTATTTATGATTTTTAAATCATTCTGCTTTACTTACATTTATGTTTAGATCGTATCCTATTTCTTTAGCTAAACTCTTCAAGAGCAGAAACAGACTTTTTGTATTTTCCCCAACTCAGTAACTACTCCAGTACACATACTCAATAAAATATATATGTAAATTGGAGCCAATTAGAAGCTTTCAATGATCTTTCTTTCATCAAACCAAGGACATTTCATAACCACACATAGCAGGTTTTACATATTATAACTGCATCTTCCATTTGACCCTTTTCTTGTAAATATAATGAGTGTTTGCCTATGGCCTAGCAATTTTCCAAACACTTTACATTCTTTACTTTAGCATCTCTGCTCAACCAGGAAGAATTCATCTTTCTTATTCTTTTTTCCCTATAATGAGACCCCAGGTCACTCATGAGAACCACAGTTGGCTTCTATTTGGTCTGCTATCTTGCTCTCCCTGGCTCTGATTCCTCAGAGGCCAGCCCTGTCTGTCTGTGTCTATTGCATTCTGGAATGCATTGCTGCTGCTTCCTCCAACACTGAGTTCTCATGTAACCACAGGCAAATTTCTATCCTCTCTGACCCTCAAAGTTTCTTCCCAAGAACCTGGAAATGAGTTAGCTTTCTCTGGTTTGATTATTAACAACCACTCACTAAGGCCTACCCATTGAGCTGGGCACAGGAAAAGAGCAAATCTGCAGTAGCCTTACCTCCCTGAAGAGCTTGCATTTTTATGGATGAGGTAGTCAAACAGAAGGACAGCTATGGGTCATGAGTATTTGCAAAACAGTGGGTATCAGTGCATCAGAGTGGAGCCTGGAAGTCCTCAGGAAGCTGTCTAATCCTAATCAAATTGATCAGTAGGCAGAGGCAAGTCACAACTTCCCAGGAGAGGGAAGGCTTTCCAAGCCCCAAATTCTAAGTTGGAGTTATACAGATAAAGAAACAACTTTTATATTCAGTTGCTTTTTGGAACTATGGAGATGATATTTGTCACAACTGAAGTAGCAGAGAGATGCTTTTCAGTTTACAATAGTAATAGCATAGAAATGCTTTGCACAACTGAAATTAATACAAATTTACTTAAATTGTATTTTATGTAAAGAAAAATTATCTGCTTTGGTGCGTGTGACTATGAAACTTAATTCCGCTTCAAAATTAAATTACCCGTTGCTTGAGAATCACACAGAGCAGCAAGATGTAGAAAAAATTAAGTTAAATTGAAATGGTACTTAAAAATTCAATACATCATTGTTATCTTACTATGACATTTATTTCAAGTTTAAACCACCACAATTTCCTCCTCCGAGGGAAGAACCTCTTGCACAGCCTTTGCCAGCAACTCAGCTGTCTCAGGGTAGTAGTGAGGGTTCCCAGTTTCTCAGTTCCCTCACTTGAGAAAGATGGTTATAAAACCTGACAGAATGAATTTAATGAGTTTAGTTATTTTAATTATATGAATATCCAACTGACAAATTTTCAAAGATTATTACACATACATATTTGAATATGTATTATGTGCTCAAAGTTTATTTGTATGCCATTTAATTGAAATGTGATTTTTTTCCTTTGATGTAATTCATTTTATATCCATAGGTGTGATTCTGAGAAATGGTCAGACAAAAGGGAGCATCTCAGGGCAAAGGGCAATATCCCCAAGTCTGGTATGAATGTAGCAATACTCACAGTCACCAGGCAGTTAATTTTCAGCAGAATAAATTTGTGTAGATCATATAATATCTAAATGTTAGGTCACCAAGATTAATGTGTGACTTTTTAAACAAATATGCACTGAACCCTTACTCTTCTTTGCCATAAGAAGATGATAAATACTGATGGCTTACTAGCACTGGTCAAGATCTTGGATGGAAGTCACTGTATAAAAATCAATTATATTCATTTGAAAGTCTATTATCTTCTGTTCTGTGTTGGCCCTTTATGTGTTCTATAATGAAGTGCTCATCTCTTATCTTCACACAATATAATCAATACCCACAGTACAATGTCGATAGTAATTATATTCTGATTAGCTTATGCCAACTGTCCTAAGAATACAACATACAGAGGCTTTTCTTATCCTAAAGTTATGTTCTTGTGTCTTCTTATAAATTCCATCATGTGAAGGGTAACATGTAAGTGGCTTCACATTAAGATAATAAAAAAAATGTTGTGAATATGTCTTAAGTAAAGAACAACTGCCACTTCCTTCCCTGTTCAAACTGTAATATTGTTTTTATTCCTTTTGTGCAGAAATAGCAGAATACTTGAGTGTGGGTAATTTGTAAAGAATAGAGATTGATTTCTTAAAAGATCTGGAGGTTGGGAAGTGAAGATCAAGGGACTCCCACTGGTGATGCTGTGTTATTCATGGAAAAAAGAAGACAGATGAAACAGCAGGTGAGAGATCCATCACCTAAGTGATCTCCCAAACTGCTGCTGTTCTAGCTTGGGGTAGGCTTGAGTGGGACATGGTCCAAGAAAATGGAGCATCATCAGCTTGCAGAATATTGTGGAACTGAGTTCTAGGAGCAATTATTGCATGGAATTATAAGCTACGTGATGGGCGGGTAGATAAATATTGATGAAATGTTGAACAACAACAGTGTTTCAGTGGAGCAAGTCAGTCCAGAAGTTTTGACTATTCAGAGCCCTCGGTTCAAATTAGTAACTACAACATTGCCCAAACTACTTAAGAACATCATCTTCTACTTTCTCTTCTCAAAATGCGTTCATTTTTCCATCTGGTGGCCATGGTAAATGATGACACCTCTTCAGGTGATTATTGAGTATTAAGCAAGATGACACAAAGGCACTTTCATAGTACCTGGCTAGTAGAGGCCCAAGAAATGCTGGTTCTACTTCCCACTCTTCACTTTTACTCCTAATGGTCAGATCCCTATGTAGACGAAATAAAAGTCTGAAACCTAATGCCCTTGGACTGGCATTTCCATAGGAAACTTAAATAATATAATAGTCTGAATAAATTGCTATTCAGATACAACACCTGAGCTTGGAGAACCAGAAGGGATGACTATTGGCTTAGCAGTGATATCAACCACAATGAGGAAACTGCTACAGGTAATTACTTAACCAGCTTTCTGTTATGTACCTACAGTGCAGATGCCTTCTATTGATAATCAAAGGTGGCTTGATATTTGCAGACTCATTTTCAACTGTTGGGATTTTCACCTTTTTGACTGTCTCACTCAGATAATGGACTATTGCAGCTCCACACTGCAGAATGGCTGAAAGGATGACCACAGACAAAACCAGTTCTTAGTCACAGAGCAGACATACATGTGAACTCAGAAAAGAATGCTCAGAAAAGAATGAAGTGGGATTCCAGAACTCTCTGTGTCACAGAGCAGTTGGGCAATAATTTCTTCATGGAGTATTTAAGAATAGATGTCATGTACTTTAAAAAATCACCAATAATTAAAATTCCTATGTGGCTGCTAGAAAGTATTTTAATAGCACTGCTACCAGATGGAAAAATGAATGCAGGCATTATTGAATGGGTGACTAAATACTTAACAGTCTAAATGCTTACCAGTCTTTACCATATGTTGAACTTTGTGTTAGATCTTTATGTTAATATTTTAGTTAATTACAACAATAGGTAAGCAAAGATCACACAATGAATTATCATCATTGACTGCATTTGTATTTACTTAAGCTAACTGTAAGTTTATATTAGTGATCCACAAAACAGCAATTAAACGTAGTAAATTACCCCACATGATCATGTATGTGATCCATAGTATAGTTAAAGAAAAGGAAGCAAAAAATGCTAATTAATAGAAAAATCATGATAATTTAGTCACCATATACATTGCTTTGATCATGATTAACAATTTGGTTTACACATGAAAATTCTAGTGCCATTAGAAATTCTTTAGCTAAAGGAGAGATTAACAAAAATTCACTTCCATAGCCTCTGTCAAATTGTGTAATGTACCTGTACATTTTCTCAAATGATAAACCAGGTCAGCAGCACTAAGCCACAGCAATAGTTTAATTTTAGCAACTCTGTGCAATAGCTATTGCAACCCAGAAGATGATAGCCAAAGTCACTATGCTACCTGCTAACAGTTATGCTGTCAGAAACAGGGCAAATAATTTGCAAGTACTGAAACCTGGATGAAAGTTTTGGGTCTGGGAGCAAAGACACCAATATACTTCAGCACTTTCCAAAACTCACATTCCTGAAGATAGAACCATTCATTCACTCAGAATTTCTGGCTTGCTCACTACACGCCAGATACTATGCTAGGATTAGGATCTGGAGGGACAGAGTTACATCAGACACAGGGACAGCCTTCCTAGAATTTACAGACACACATAAGTATAAACATCAGGGCATAGATCTATGGAAGTAAAGGGCTTAGAATAAAAAATAGGTATATTAATAGGCAAATATGCTCCTTGTAGAACATATCATGAGTTGAACATGCTGTGAAAATGATTCAATGTAACTGAAACACTCTACCATAATTTATCTCAGGGTCTCGGAGCCAGGTTGTAAACACAGGACCAGTGTAAAGCAATGCTCAGGAGAATTCAACATAGCCTTCAAGAATCATCAGGAATCTCTCATCAGAGGCTGGCTTCTGACCCTGAAGACACTGCACACTCAGCTTCAAGATGTCTATATGGCATTGATAAATTATTAGATCTGTTCATTAATGTGAAATCTGGAGTAAAAAGCCTTCGTTTATAGACAAACACCTTTAGGCACGAACACAGATGAACTCAAGGTCAGGTGCAAACTTCAAGGCATCACGTGTCTTTATGTTTTTTCATATATATTTCCAAATTAATTACAGTGAGATGTGCCTCAAAATGCTGGTAAGATAAAGAACCTTTACACAGAGAGCACCCATGAAATACTAATCATTAGAAAACTATTTGCTGATTTTCTCTTCCACACCAGAGGCATTGTCCAGCATGGCTGTTGTTGTAGAAAAACTAGACACCCCAGTAATAGTTAAGTGGGGAGGTAAGAGATTAGGACTGAAAAACCAAACCAGTGCTGCCACTTCTGAGGACATGACAGCAAGTGTATTAGCCCCTGAGCTTCTACTTCCTTCTTTGTAAAAATAGAGATAATCACACCCCACCACCACCACCACTATGGTCATGGTGAGGAATAAATGACAGAACCATATATATAATATCAGTTAGCCTGAGGGACTGCAGCAATTTGAAACTGAGCTTTTTCACTCAGTAAACGGGGACCTTTCAGTTCTCTGGACTTCTCTAACTGCAAAATGAAGGTGACGAAAAGTCTTCTATGTAAGAATTCAAAGAGTGAACGAACATACAGATCTGAGAATAGTTTCTTATGCACAGTAAGAACTCAAAACAACTTAGCTCTTCCCAGAGCCTTATTTCCAAGGCAAGAAGGAGCAGCGGGGCATGGTGGGGCACACCTGTAATTCTAGCACTTGGGAGCCTGAGGCAGGAGGATACTTGTGAATTTGAGACCAGTATGAGCTACAAAGTGAGTTCAAAGCTGGCCTGAACTGCATGGTGAGACCCTGTCTCAAAAAGGAAAAATTAAAAAAAAAAAAGAAAAAGAAAAGAAGGAGCAGAGAGGGTACACAGAAAATTTTGCAGGAAGTTTAGAACTTCACCAGAAAATCTCAGTGAGAATGTGGAATGAGTACAAAGGGGAAAAAGGGGAGAAAGTGAAAAAGAGTCACAGCAGTAGGCTCACAGATATGGACCCTAACAGATATGGAACCCAATATGATAGCCTTGATTTCTCAAGCCTCTGTCATCCCACTGTCTCTGTCCTACTCAGTTCCCAAGGTAATCACCACTGTAGAATTCTCTCACCAGCCTCAGTCGCAACCAGAGGCAAGGGAGCAAATTACATTCTCACAGGGCAGTGCCCGAGATGCCTGCTGGACACACACATACCAGTGAGGCTCTCCACACTCAACCCCTTGCTCACAGCCTCGTTCTGGCCTCCAGCCTCATCCTGGCATGACTGGCACCCTGGTTCCAGAGTCCTTTGTTGAAATCTCTTTCTTCCAGCTCCAATATCCCCACCACCTAGTTCCTATATTTTTACCTGTTTTATGCAGTACTTTCAGATGATATGTTTTCTCAAACTGTCTGGTTTCCTAAGAAATTATAGTAATTGTTATTCCAAATAATGAATTAGAGATTGATTTTTTTTCTTTCTTTCTGGGTGTGTGGATAAGAGACAGAGAGAAAATATATTAAAGTGAAAAGTGTAGCATCATAAATAATATGATTACATCTGCCTATATTGCGGTATATAAATAACAATCATTGAAGAATATAATAGAAAAGGATCATAGTGGTTTTCATTTGAAGACTAAAAATCTGCAGTGGAAATAGACTAACTTTATATTGAATGCATTTTTATATGTCTTAATTTTATACCATGTATGTACATTACTTTCATATTTTATTAGTGTAAATTTACAATACATAATAAATACATCTATCATGGGGATGTGGTATATACACATATTACATCTGGGTCCATTTTACTTCCCCGTCTCACTCTCTCACATTCCAAGACCTCTTTTCCATCGCCACGAAATAACAAGAAACATCTTGTCAGAAGTTGATGCTAATGCTTAAGCAAAAGTATAGATTGCAGGTACATAGTAAATTGTTGGTAAGCGGCAGCTGCTTAGTGACATTAGCGTTATAATTTGTGTGCTCCCCATGTGTTGAGAGCATTTACGTGCCTTTGAACTCTCCATTGAGGATCTGAGCTCCACAATCATAACTCCTGCCTGGGATAGCCTTTGTAAATGCAACATACACGATGCATCCACAGAGGAGATCATGATGGTAAACTGACTAACACCCACAGAAATAAATCCATGGCCTGCCAATGATCCCATTGGTGAGTGCACAAATGCATCCTTATCTCTATTTTACTAATGAGGAAACAGGCCCAGTACTATCATACAGTTGACCAGAAGTCAAAATGTTAGGAAAAGAACTCAAACAAACTCAAACCCCTCAGTGCTCCAAGGCTGAACTGCCCATCAGCAGCAGCCAGCACATTAAAAAACAATGAATCTGACTCAGTGTTGGAGAATGATACTAAGAATCCAGTGAGAACTGCAGCAGGGACTACTAAGAAGTGAACTTTCTAACTCAGAGTAACAAACATCATTTCATTACACAAGTATGTAAGTTTCCCCCCTGATAGTACTGAAGTCACTGAGAGGCAACACACATGCCTGTAGATTACAGACAGGAAGAGAACAACTCAAAGGGGGAAAGCCATGTGGCTATGTTGACATCTCTGCCAAGTAGAATCTGAGTTCCAAGAATGCATCAATAACAAACCATATTCCATTTCTATATAGTGCAATCACATTTGTCCTCAGATACAATTGTATAGTTTGATATAAAACACACTATAGTACAGTATTTATTGTCTTTAAATGTAAGTCCCATTCATCATGGATGCCAGACTTGTTCCTTGCCTAAAGCCAGTAATAGGTCTTCTAAATAAAATATTTACAGATTTCAAGAATAAGGTCATTACCTTGCATATTTTCCATTATAACATAGCTATGGCTGGAGCAAGCTACAGCAGTTATGCAATTCAGCCCTACTTACAAGCATAGATGGTGCCTAGGAAGTCAGTAAGAGAAATCCAGAAATTATTCATTCATTCCCTAGTAACTGTTTATTGTCTACTATATATATGCCACATAGAAGTTCTGTGGCTCCTGAAGAAAATAACACAGAAAATTTTGCTCTCACAAAGTTTATTATTAGTGAAAATTAATGAGGAGATAACTTTTTAAAAGTTAATTTCATATAACTATGTGATGCTAAGACAAATCAGAGCTTTCTGATGAAGTATAACAGGGAGAAAAGCATATGCATGCAGAGACTGACCTTTGCATAGAATTGAATGTGGCTTTTCTGTTTCCATGTATGTGGAACTTTGTGGACAGCCCACATTGACCAGTGTATCAGAAAGTCACAGATAGAATAGATCATGAGAACCTGAACTCAGTTCTATCCAGCAAATCCCTAGATCTCAAGATCCCAAGAAAAAAAGATGGCTTGGATGTTTAGGGTAAGCCTCAGTTTTCTTATTGCCACTGAACAAAAAAGTGGCCCCGAAGACAAAAAAGAAATAATATACCAAAACCGATTACTTATGACTTTCATTGTCTCATGAAAAATAATATGCCTTCTCTAAACATTACTTGAAGATTAACGCCAAAAGGCTTAGAGAAGGCAATCAGAGTCTGTAGATATACTGAATATGTACTGTATACTGGTTAGCAAGGGACCATTCTCCTTTTTCTGTTACATATAAATTCAATATTCTTGGGGCTGGGGATTTAGCTCAGTGGTATAAGCACCTGCCTGGGAAGCGTGAGGTCATGAATTTGATCCCTAGTAACAACAACAATAACAATAACAAAAATCCAATATTCTTTCAGTCTCTCAAATTTATTGGTTAATTAATTAACTGTATTTGTTATCTTAGATGTATATTTACCACATATGATAAAGTACAAGTACATACCATAGGTGAATTCATACTAAATTACTAAGAAGAGAACACATTAAATTCTCATTAAATTCTAAAAATGAGTTGTAGAGAATTTTACACTGGTAGTAAAAGAAATATAAGGTCTCTTTTGATCCCTATTTGTCAACATATATTTGACACATATCATTTTTTATATTGGTGCCAACTCAACTGGAGGATGAAAATGTATAAAGCATTCCTTCCCTGGCCTCAAAGTGTATATACTGTAATCTATCACAATTACCAATGTTTAACTGATGAATATGGTTTTAAAGGTTCTACAGTACTTTTAAGACATTGAACTTCAAAGAAAAAAGACACTGAACTTCAGGTCTCCAGACTTAGACCAGTTTTATCAAAATCCTTCACTCATGAATTGTCACTACTGCTCCATGCACAGTCCCTTTTATCAAGTACCCACAAATGCTTTCCTCTCATCAATTCATCTTTACAAACCAACAAAGGAGTTGAGCTCCTGAGAAATTAGACACATTGTACAACTAGTGAACATCAGATCTACATCCACATTCCTCCCTTCCCATTGTATTAGCCACTTTTTGTTGCTGGAACACAATACGCAGAAACTACAATTTAAAGGAGGAAAGGCTTATTTTAGCTTATAGATTCAGTGGGTTGAGTCCATAGTCAGCTGATGCCAAGGCAAAAGCAACACAAAAAACAAACTAAAAATCTCAAAAAAAAATTAAATAAATAAAAACCAAACATGGCAGAAGGGTGTGATGGAGCAAAGCCATTTAGTTCATGACGACAAAGAAGTAAAGTATGGGAAATGAATCAGAGACAAAGGGGCCAGGGATCAGATACAGATCTTAAAGTCACAATTCCATGACCCACTAAGACACACCCATAAGTGTGCTTCACTAAGTCACTAGGTGGCTGTGAATCAAGTTGACAATTCAGCTTAATGGCCTCAACCGCTTCTTCAAGTAACCATAAAGGAAATGTTCCTCCAATCAACAAAGAGATACACTGATGACTGCCCCTGTATTTGAGGGTGCAATTGAGGACACTTAGCACTAAATACAAAACTAGAGTTTGGGGGATTACTGATTTTGGCATTTTTCAATGTTGTCATTCTAAAGAGATTTTATACAAATTCAGTACCTGCATTTGATATCATTTCCCCCCATAAACTGATATCTACAGACATACTGAAATATTTAAGCTAAACTTAAATCAGATTTATTGAACAATTGGAGGCATCTTAAAGAATCTATGAAAAAAATTGGTTCCAAAAACCATTTCTTTACAGTGCCATTACTTACTTTCTAAAGTGACAATTTCTTGTTTTTCTAATTGACACATAATGTAGTGTTTTTTCCTTTGCAGATCAATAATTGGTCTGCTATCCTTTTCTTATTCCCACTGGTTGTGATTTAAGTCAATCCAGTTATAACTGAAGACAATCAGGAGTTTATTTCATCTGCAAAAAATATCAACTAAAAATGACCAAGTTTTTGCAGATATTTAATTTCTATTTCTCTGTCTGAAATGATTCCCTTCTTATTTTCCTGGGAAGTTAAGTTGGTAAAGCAGTTTCACTGTGTGCAGGCAATGCTCACTAGAAAAATTAATGTTCTCTACACTGCCTGACCAACTGAGAAAAACTGCTTTATTCATCATAAAACACAAAATCTTCCCTCAGTCTACACATGTCAACAGGGCTGGATATTAGAATAGAAAAAAAGAAATGCTCATATAGTGTGAATGTTTACAGGGAAATAAACCTGGCTTCAATCTCAGATTCTTCTGCTACCATCAGTAAGGTGAGTAGCGGCCCTCTGTATGAGGAAGGCTCCTGCCACGGTTTATGTTCAGATGCCCACCCTCCAAGTCTCTTTGGACGCTACCAAATCTATCATTTGTGATTGGTTTGTGGTCTAGCACTTGGATTGGTGGTATGAGTGCTACATACACCCAGGGGTTTAGCCAGCATAAAGTATAATGGCAGAAAGAAGGCGTGTCTTCTCTGTTTTTTGTCTGGTTAGCCCTTTGCTGGGGGGGGGGTGTACCACTGCCCCTCAGCCATGTCATTTTACCTTGGAGCCAACTGAGCATGGACTGAAACCTCCAACTTGTAAGAAATAAACCTTCCCTTCTCTAACTTTGGGCATCAGGTATTTTGTCTCACTAATGAGAGAGAAAAGTAACTAAGACAACTCCTCTGCCAAGCTCATCACTGACATGTAATACTGGTAGTAGAAGATGAATTGGTGCCATTTTTCCTTAAAAGCATATAAGCTCAATGTTGCAATATGCTTATTGTACTCATAGGCATAGCAGGAAAACTTAAATATGGAAAAGAAACATAATTGATGTCACTAGTAAGGTAAAGTTATGGCTAACAAGATGAAAAAGAGAAATTGTGGCCCATGAAGCCACTAAGGACAAGCAGAAAAACAGAGAGTCATAATACAAAGTGCTCAATCCATGGAGTCTGTTAGAGCAGGTCTAAATCCTGGCTCTGCCAGCCTTAGGCTGCAATGCCCTGTAGCAAGACAAAAAATACCAACAGCCCAGTGTCTGTCACATCAGCACTTCAGAGGTTGTGGTCTCCCTTTCTCCTCTTCCTATTTACTTCTTATGAGGGTCCTTAGTGCAATCAAGGCTCCACTGTTACTAAGATTTATCTTACTTTTCACTATGTTCACGTGCATGCAACATCACTAAACTAGTGAGTACAGAAATGACAATCCCATAATTGATCTATGTTTTATTAAATCAAACAAATTGATCCCATTAAGATCCAGAGGAGTCCTAAATAGAACTTAGTTGACTGTGGCAGAGCAATAGTATGATGTTTTCTGTTCAATATTGCTGTCTGCATATGTCAAGTTCTACCTCACAATGCTCCATTAACTCTTTCCCCCAAAGATCCATCTCAAAACATCTACCAGGCAAGTTTCCTGGCTCTATTTGAATCCAACAAAGCCTTGACACACTAGGTTTTAGAATATTCTAAATCAGATATGTCTTGCTATTAATTATCTTGACTGGGATCAGAAATACGAGTAAAAACAAAGGCCATATAAAGGAGTCATGCTCATTAGACAGTGGTTTTGTTATTTTTAAAATATGATGGAGACATCACAAGGCAATCAAAGCAACCAAACTAATGGTTTGGTTGCTCAAATCATTATCTTTTCTGTCCACATTATTCTTGTTTGCATACAAATGCCACTTTTGCCTTCTATCCTGACGAGTATTTTTTGTATATACTGACCACAGTTGAACATTCACACATTTTATTTATTTGCTATATCTTACACTTGACTGTATTTGAATGAAAGTTCAAAAAAATCATCAACTTCTTGGCTAGTTGGTTTGCTTTTCAACTTTTGTACCTTAAATGCGTAAAACAGTACTTGGCACAAAGCACACATTCAAAAATATTTGTGGACAGAATGATTAGATCTGTTTTTTGAGATGTTCTTTCTTTCTTTTTTTAAATTTATTTTAAGGAGGAAAAAAACAATAAAACAGTTACAAAACAGGTTAGTAGCACAGTTGTGATAGTTGACGCATCGTGTATTGTCTTTGGAGAGAGACAGAGTCTTGCTATGTGGTTCACACTGCCCAGGCTGTTCTCAAACTCATGGCAATACTCCTGCCTCAGCCTCCTGAGTGCTGGTATCACAGGTGGGTGACACCACACCCAACCCTATTTTTTGAGATTTTCCTTCTTAGAAAAATGTCACAAAAAGTAAAAGCCAGGACAATGGGGAAATGTGGAGCAAAAGGTTTCAGGAAAACTTTCAAAATAAATGGTAGAAATGTGCTATTTGCAAATAACTTTTCAGATATTAATTCAAACATGAGTTTTTGTTTTGTCTTCCATCATTCTTCCAGTGAACACATAATGAAAAAACTCTTTTGCCTCTATCTGCACTGCTCTGTGGCTTCATTGTCAGGTCATGGGAAATGGATTCATCTTCTAATTAAAAGACTAAATTTATGCTCTCATAAGAAACAATGTAAAACATGGCAAATTTATAAAAAAATAATTATTTTTTCATAGTTTATAGACTTGATATTTTATTTAATTTTTTCTGATTTTTATTTTTATTAGTATTGTACATGTTTGCAGTACACAGTGATTACATTCATTGTGAGGAGTTGGCACACTTTAATTATCTTTATAAATAATTTTGCAAACCTCCAAAGAATGGTATTCAAGACATTAGGCATCAAGCTACGAAGAAGTACTAAAGAGTACACTTGAGACATGGAAAACAAGTGAGGGAAGTCTTGTAATTGCCAAAACCTACACCCTTAAGAACATGTCCAGGGCTCTATCCAGGCAGGGTAGCTCCATGGGCTCCCTGAATGAGGAGACTTCATGGAGATCCTAGGGAGACCAGCAGCTAGAGTTTTCAGGACAGAGTAGAGGCAAGCACACAGGGAAAGCACCAGTGATCTGCAGAGAATCCCAGAAGATTATACATCTAAATCATGATCAGTGCACGCGTGTGGGGAGGACACGTTGCTTGTGTTTCACAACAGCACACTTGAATAGCTACAACAAACACTCTGTGGTCTTTGAATCAAAAGTTTATCAACTTGTTCTTTACAGAAAAATGTGCCAACTCCTAACATCAGACTTACCAATGAAATATTAAATGCTTTCCTCCCAAGGTCAAAACCAAGATTTAGATGTTCCATTTTACTATTTCTATTCAATATTTTTCTGAAGGTTGCATCCAGTGATTTAGGCAATAAAATAAACAGAAGCCATATATATCAGAAAGAAAGAAAACCATCTTTATCTATAGATGTGACCTTTTTATGCAGAAAACTTGGTGGAGTCTACCAAAAAATACCACAACTAGTCAGTTCATTCAGCAAGTCTTTAGGATACGAGGTCATTACATAACAATTAGATCTATCTCCGCAATCGGAAGTTGAAGTTTCAAAATAATATGATTAATGATATAAAAAATATGAAATAGTAACAAATCTGACAAAAGATTTGAGACCTACAAAGTGTTATTGAGAAAAAAGAAAAGCTAAAATAATGGTCAAAAAACATGATATTACAATGATGGTTCACTTTTTGTTGTTGTTGTCTTTTTGAGACAGAGTTCATGCAATTCACGTTGGTCTTTAATTCACTTTGTAGACCAGGATAGCCTTGAACTTGCAGCAATCCTCCTGCTTCAGCCTCCTGAGTGCTGGGATTACAGGCTGCAAAGTTTTTTGATAGATTTAATACAATTATACATTTGGCATGCTTATGCTAAAATTCATATGCAAATGCAAAGGACCTGTAATAATCCAAAGCAATCTTGAAACAGAACAATAATGGAGGACAAATGTTGCTGATTTCAAAGTTTATAATAAAGCCACAGTAATAAAGATCATTTAGTAAAGCATCAAGTTAGGCAAACAGATCACTGGGAGAGAATAGAGCATCATAAAGCAGACACACATGTATAAAAAACTGATTTTCAGTAAGAGCAAAATAGCAATTCAATAGAAAAATAATAGGCTATTCAACAGCTAGGCCTGAAATACAGGGTATCCATATGTAAAAACTGATCTCCTGTCCATACCTCCAACCACATATGAAATTCAACTCAAAATGGATCACAGATCTACAAATAAATCCTAAAACTATACAGCTTTCAAAAGAAAACACAGCGGATAATCTCTGTGACACTAATTTAGTTTGCTATGTCTGCCATAACAAAGTACCAAAAGCTTGGCGATCTAACAGAAACCTATTATCTCTCAGTTCTGGCTGTTATAAGTCTGAAATCTAGGTGTCAACAGGGTCGGTCCTTCCACAGGCTGTGAAGGCAGCATCTGTTGCAGGCTTCGTTCTCTGCTTCGAAAGTAGTTATTCTCCACAATGTCTTCATATCAGTCTCTGGAAGTGCTGGGTCACGACAGTCAGGACTGGTTGTAAGAACACCACTCATGTTGGAATAGGTCTCACACTAATGACCTCATTTGAACTTAATTATTATACTATATCTGCTATATAGAAACTATTTCCAGAAGGTTACTTTCTGAGATACAAGAAATAGCACTTCAGTATCTTTTTTAGGCAGCACAATTCAGCCTAGAACAGATGCCAAGAACATAATTCATAAAAAATACAAATCAGGGGCCAGGGATTTAGCTCAGTAGTGTAAGTGCCTGCCTGGCAAGTGCAAGGTCATGAGTTCAATCTCTGGTACCCCCCCAAAAAAAGTCAATAAATTAGACCATCAAAATTAAAAACATTTGCTCCCCAAAAGACAGTGTTGACAAAATAAAAAGTAGGGTCCAGGATATATCTTAGTGATAGAGCTCTTGCTGAGCAAGTGTAAGGCCCTGAGTTTAATTCCCAACACCACAAAAAGTTAAAATAAAATAAAAAGCAATCTCAGGCTGCAAGACAATATTTTCAAGTCACATGGCTGATAAATGACTTGTATCTTATATGCACAAAGACTCAAAATTCAATAATAAATTTGTAATTTTTAAATAAGCAAAGGATTTGAACAGTTACGTTACCAAAGAAGATGTACAAGTGTTAAATAATCACATGGAAAGCTGCTCAACAGATGATACAAAAATACAAATTAAAGTCACAATAAGACACCACTGTTTACTTTTTACAATGGCTAAAATTAAAAAAGACTGACAATGCCAAGTATTGACAAGGAATGGAAAAATTGGAACTCCCATACTCTGCTGATAGGAATATTAAATGGCTCAAGTTTAGAGAAACATTTACTCAACTCCACTTTTACGTATTTATTGTAGAGAAATGAATGCTTACGTCCATATAAAGATGTGCATATGGATTTTCTTAGCAATTTTATTTATGATAGCCCCAAACTGGAAACCCAAATGTCCATGCATAGTGAATGAATTAAAATACTGATGCATATAGTTGTATACTAGAATAGTACTCTATATAAAGAGAGAACCACTGATACATATAACAACATATGTGACTTTTTAAAAAGTTATACTAATTGAAAAAAGCCTTCTAAAAGAGAGTACACATTGTATGAAGCCATTTGAGTAAAATTATAGAAAATGAAAAATAATCTATGGTGTTAGCAAGCAGAAAATCGGTTGTATGAGATGAGTGTATGAGAGTGAGGGGCATGAGAAAGGCTAAGAGGAAAGCTTTAGGGGTGACCACCATGTCCTTTATCTTGAATACGGAAAGGGTCTGTCACATCCATATGTCAAAACTTGTACCCTTTATGAAAAATTTGTTTACATAAACTCAGTAAAACTGATTTAAAAATATTTATTCCACATTCAGGTGGCCTGTGATCTCAAGTCCAGCCTCTACTTCTTTCTAGCTTTGCTATCTTATATCTTAGGCAAGATATCTTTGAATTTCACATCTTCCAGTTGTGAAATGGCAATTCATAACATATTTCACAGGGTTCTTGTGGATATCAGCTGACAACTAACTCAGCACCTGAAACATCGAGATACTTGGTAAATTATAGTTGTGAATAACAAAACAATGATGAAGCCATTCAGTCTTACATCCTAACTTCTTATAAAACTAATTTGAAAGCCACAATGTACAATCCATGGTTTCAGAAAATAAGCTGACTCTTCTCCATTTTTTTCCATCAATGCTTCAGATGTGTAAATGAATCTTGCTAAATTAAAAGTACATTAGCAGAAAGACAAAAGGCAGTTTACAGTTAACCTAAAATATTTGCAAGTGTGAATTGAGACCTTTCTGCTCTAAAACGGAATGGGCTTATATAGTCATAAAATCTCAGCAAAATAGCATCCCTTTCCACACATATCTGAGCCTATTTCAGCCAGAACTGATAAAATTCCCTTTCCAGTTTTAAAAACTATACACACATACTTGAAACAGTTCATCCTAAGGGTTTCTTTTTTTAAATGTGAGGTTCAGTTTAGATCCTCAAGATAGAAAACGAAGGTACTAATAAACTGTCCCCTGCCCATCACTCAAGAAGGAGGACCTCTGGGGTTGTGCAAAGAGCACAGGCTGGCCTGGTGACAGCCTCACCTCACCTTAGGTGAGGAAGATTACATCTGGAAAAATTCCCCAGTGCACCACAAAAACTATCAAAAGGGCAAGAAACAAAAGCACTCCAAAAAGCACTCCATTTTGCTGAGACTTTGGAAAATGAAACAAAATACATTCATAGGCAAAAGGGATTAAATGTCAAGTCAGTAAGAAAATAGTTTGAAAGCATTCAAAAGCTAAAACAAGATTAAACCTTGGTCAAGGAGAGACTCTTAGATCAAATATAACTGCGTGTTCAAAATATTTTTGATAAACTTTTTTCTAAAGAGAGGAAAAGTTGAACTTTTTTTTAAAAATTCACACATAATGGAAGCTCTTTTTCAAAATTTTAAGCAAAGATACTTATATTCAGTTCTGTGTAACATTATGTCTTCTTAAAAGTCATTGTAAAGAAAGTTTAAAAAATATACAAAGTACTTGAGACAATGTTAATAAAGCATAAAAACATATAGTTGTAGTATAGCACTATGACCATAAAAATTAAGAATGCAGGAATAAGATTTGATGCAAAAATAAAAATCATTTTTCTTTTTTTTCTGGGGGAGTAGTAGAAATTGAACTCAACTTTGTGCTTGCCAGGCAGGCATTATGCTGCTAAGCTATATACCCAGTACCTCATCTATTTTTTTGAAATGATCTTTCCTTCTTTGAAAAGTCATTTTTAATATTATTATTATGTGCTTCATTTAAAATTAATATTACACCCATATCCATGTTTATAGCAGCACAATTCATAATAGCTTAATCTTGGAAGCAGCCCATATGTCCATTAGCAGATAAGTGGAAAAATAAAATGTGGCATTTAAGCACAATGGAATACCACTGTGCCATAAAGAAGGATACATTTGAGTTATTTATAAGAAATCGGATGTGCCTTGAGACCATAATGTTAAGTATAATAAGGTAGGCACATAAGATTAAATGTTGAATTTTCTTATACATGAAAAACCAAAAATATAATAAAGAGCCAAATAAAAGATAGACAATAAGAAGTTAGAAGCGAGATCTTTTTTTTAAGTGGAAAGGGGATCAAGGGATGAAGCGAGGCTTACAGGAAAGGAGGAAAAGGGATGAAAAAGGAATTGAGATGTATTATGTACATGTTGCAACTCCCTATAAGGAATGCAATCACAATGCAATGCAAACATACACTAGTAACAAATAAAAACTAAGAAAAAAAAAGTTCAAGCCTATCCTGAGATTATGTTTCCAAAAAAAAAAAAAAAAGGGAAGAAAGAAACAAACAAATAAACACAAAGGGCTGAGGATATACCACAGAGTCCCCCTGGTCCAATTCCTAACACCACCAAAAACTTATGGAGAACTGTTACAGTTTGTATCTGGATGTCCCCCCAAACCCTCACATGGTCATGGGGAGGGGAGCTTTTCAGAGGTGGCTGAATCTAGGGTTTATGATTGGTCACTGTCTAGTGCTGGGATTGGGAGTATGGGTGCCACACTCGCCCTAGGGTAGATATCCTGGATACAAGGGACAGAAAAGAGGCTTGCTCCCTGCTTCCGCTCTTTCTGCTTTTGCTGTCTTCCACCGCCATGAACTGTTGCTCCTCTGCCACATCCCTATATATTGGAGCAAGTTTATTATGATCTGAAACTGTGCGCTTCATAACCCTTTCTCCCCTAGCTCTGGGTGTCAGGTACTTCCTCTCAAAAACAAGTAACTAACATGAAAACTATAGTCAACAAAACAAAACAACTTTTGGTACACTCTGACTCAAAATATGACTGCATTATAGCAATTATTTCTGAAAAAAAGACATCATTTTAACATCCATAAATCTGGTTTACTTAAGAACAAACACTCTTGCAAAAGTTTAATTATAATTATTTCTTTAAGAAGTAAAGTCCATTTTTACTCTGAGATTACACAGTACCCATTTATTCCTATCACATATTTTCTAAGGTCACTGAAGGGCACAAGTTCTCCAGCTCTGCATAGAAATCTCAATTTACAGTGTATGTATGTTGCTTAATCCCAGGTTTTCTAGAGGTGCATATGTAAAATATTCAAGGGAAATAGACATTGCTAAGCAAGTGACAAAAAACAGGGTATTAAATGTTCAGTTGACATACTAATTGTGACCTTCTACTTTGTAGCCAATTACAAACGTGCTAATGCTTCCATAATGTTTTCCAGTATGTAAAAGTTTAGCTCAGTAAGTGTAGGACTTCACTGTACTTAAATTCAATAAAGTTACCTAACACCTTTCCTTTTCTGAACAATTGCACAGTCTCGCAACTACACCTGGGTTTGAATCTGGAAAGGTATTGTCTAGAAATATTTCCTAGCTTTCTCATCTTACTTAATCTTACCAAGTCTTGGTTTCTTCTTAGGCAAAATAGACATAAAGCCAGTATTTTACAAAAGGCAGTACTTAAATTAGCTTTTAACTAAGGACAATCAGGTTTCCAGTTCACTGTCTAAATCCTTGATAGAGAGTAAAATGAAAGGGAGCCAGAGCCCAAAATAGAAACATATTTCACATATATATGAAAACTAGATTAAAAAGGAAAGAAAAATCCATTTTTTAAATGATCTGAAACAGAAATTAAATTGGAGGCCACAAAATGGTTCCACTGCTTGAAAGAAGACCATTAACTGAGGCCAAAAACACGAAATCGGCATAATTCACTGGCTTAGATGGCCCTGGAGTGAAGGTCACACTGAAGAGACTGGGACCTTTCTAACCCGTGTTGTCATAAAAGTTCATGTGATTTTACACATGCTAAGTTGTTTTGATTGCAAGATACCAATGTCTAAATGCTAGAAGCATCCTTAAATGAAGAAAAAGTGTACTGCTGAAAACCAATTCAGAGAAGAGAATTATTCTTTTTTATAAAATGTGTATGTATTTATTTGATTAATCATGTTTTTTAAAAAATCGTATGGTTTGAGTCAAACTGTTTTCCTATTTAAAAAAAAATTTTTAACTTAGTATATTCTTCTTAACCTAACAACCACATTCATCTTGGGGAAAAGATATCCATATATATCAAATCTTGACCATTTTATTTTCCATTCTCCTCTCTGCCCTCTCATCTTCTCAATCAGTCTCATTAATGACTTTAATGCTAAAAAGTTAAATTGATGCTTTATATCTCTAGATGTTAAAGGACTACTGATAATCAGCACTTAAAATAAAACAAATAGGAGAAATTCGATTTTTTACATTTCTCCTCACATCTCAATATAGTATCTGGATCTTGTATTTAATTAATTAATTTATTTATTTATTTAGTACCAAGGATTGAACTCACGACCTCACACTCGCCAGGCAGGCACTTATGCCACTGAGCTATATCCCTGGCCCTGACCCTTTAAATATAAAGCCACCATAATGAAAAAGATTGAATTTTTATAAGCATATTTTGCAACCTAGAAAATTAAACCTTGTATAGCAGAAAAAAGAAAAAATCAATAAAGAGAAATGACAAACTAGATGAAATGCAAAAACAAACTACCATGATACAAAATTAATATTTTTAGCATGTAAGAAACTCTTGGGTCAAAATATAGAGAAAAAATTTGAATAACAAATTCACAAAAGAAAAATTATAATAATCACTGATGTGTTCAGTCTCACTTGTGGGAATTAGAAATGTACACCTAAAGCAATGCAGTATCAGAGTCTCTTATTACACATAAAATATTAATGATAAGCATGAAAACTTCTAGAGAACAATTTTAACACATATAAAGAATTATTTGAAAAACTTCAGATTTTAATTCTCACTAAAGGAATTTAAAACCTTCAAAAAAGAATAAATCTGAAAGGTAGCCAAAGTCCAAATTAGTAATAGATTTCATACACATAATGAATTTCTTTATTCTAAGTTTAAAAAGAGAAAATACATACCAAATGAAGAAATGTGTTCAAATGTGAGATGTGATCACAAAACATGTTGAATGTTTAAATTAAAAAAGAACTTAGTCCAATAAAAGATACAGTGTATTAGTCCCCGTCACTTCAAACACACTTATCCCATTATTCTTACCACTTCCTGAAGCAGTTTTACAAGCCCTCTTTTGTGTATCTACTTAACTTTTGTGGTTCCCCCCCAATATCCTGAATTGATTTAAAACTTTCATTTTCCGTTGGTAATTTTGACTTTGGCAAAGAGCCAGAGATTGCTTGGTGCCAGATCCAGTGAATAAGATGGATGAAGACATACTGCAATTTTTTTATTTAACAGAAAATTGCCATAAACATTTTGACACAATTTAGGACACTGAGGCAGCCATGAATATACACTCATAGGAAAGAACTTTCAGAACTCCTTCAAAAAATGGCAAAAACCATGGGATAAGTATAATTGAAGCAAGGAAGAGTGTTCTGATTAATGGCAATTTGTTTCACTGCAATACCTTTTTCTGTACCTAAGTATTAAACATATTTTGTGTTCACAATGCATGAGTAACAGTGCTTGTAAACTAAATACGTAAACAATCAAAGGGTTCATAAACAAAGAATGGCTATTCAATAATGGCATGGGCATTAACTAGATATTTTTAAACTATTAGAATGATGGATTAGATATAGATTTATCAGCAATTATCAATAAAGTGAATGAAAACATTTTTAAAAAACAATGTATATACACTTTAATCCTAGAGCTACAACAAAGAAATTCGTTATTTGAAGAGAACAGCTTGAAAGTCTGTACATGATAGTTGTTCTCTGGATGAAGTTGACAGTAGTTCTCTGGATGATAAGATTTTGGCTATTTCAAAATTTTATATCTTTTGAAAATAAAACAAAAGAATAGCATGATGGTTAACGATACTGACTCTCAGGACAACTTAGCCTGGACTCAAATCAAATCTCCAATTATAAGGTGGGTAACGCCTTTCAAATTATGTCTTTGCTTCTTCATTGTAACATGTAGATAATCACAGTGTCTATCAAATACTTTCACATCTACCAAGATGCCAAGAGATTTCAATAAGAAAATACAGTTGGCCTGCCACGTCTGTGGCTTCAATCTATATAGGTGGTTTTAATCAACCACAGATGAAAAAAAATTTTTTTTTAATTTTTTAAAAAAATTCCACCTTCATGGGTTTGTTGATGAACACTTGTAATCTCAGCACTCTGAGAGGCTGAGGAAGGAGAATCACGCGTTTAAGTTCAGCAAGGGCAGGTCAGCACCTTAGCGAAACCCAATGTCAAAAATTGATTTGGGATGTAGCTGTGTGGGAAAGCCTTGGGTTCAATACTCAGTACTAAAAAAACAAAAACAAAACAAAACAACAGCAAAAAATGACTACCTGTACTGAACATATACAGACTTTTATTTTATTACTCCTTAAACTATAGCCTATTACTTATATACCATTTATATAGCATTAAATATTATAAATAACTGGAAAGTGATTTGAAGTATAGAAAAGGATATGCACAAGTTATATGTACATAAAATGCCATTTAAATAAGGGATTTGAGCATTGTTATGGTTCATATCTGGATGTTTCCCAATGTTCCATCCTATCATCGGGGGTTGGACTTTTTGGAGGCAACTGAATCTAGAGTTTGTGACTGGTTCATTGTCTAGTGCTGGGATTGAGGGTTTGAGTGCTACACCTACTCTAAAGCATGTAGTGTGCATTCAGTATAAGGGAGAAAGAGTCTAGCTTCTCTTTTTGCTCTTGTTGCTTTTGCTGTCTTCTGCCTCTATCAATTATTGACCCTCTGCCTTGGAGTCAACTGTTTATGAACTGAAACACCTACAAACTATAAGTTAAATAAACCTTTTTCTCTTTAACTTTGAGTGTTGGGTATTTAGTTTCAGCAACAACAAAAAAGTAACTAAGACAAGCATCCATGGATTTTGATACTTGCAGGGTATTCTGGAACATATTTCCCTCAGATATGTGTAAAAGGATGACCACAACAATCATTTAAATAAACAGTGCTGGGGAAAATAGCTATCTAACACAAAATTGAAAAGCTAGACTAACATCTTACATAATATACAAAAATTAACTCAAGATGGAACACAGACCTAACTATAAGGATTAAACCTATAAAACCCTTAAGGGAAACAGAGAATCTCTATGACTATGGATGGTTTCTTAGATATGACACCAAAAACATAATTGACAAAAAACTTGACAAATACGTCTAAATCAAAGCTGAAATTCTTTGTGCATCACGGGATATCATCAAGAAAATTGTATCTCCAAAGGGAAATTTCCAGTCATCATCAATAAGCACATGAAAAGAAATTCACTATTATTATCTACTTAGGAAATGCAAATCAAAATCCATGGGCTAGAGTGCACTGAAGAAGTTAGCCTTCTGTCGATACTTTAGCAATCCTAGCCCTTTTATGCACTATCAAAAAGCTTTCTGGGGAGTTTCAAAGATGGCAGACCTAGAGGTAGCAGGATATGGAGCCTCCCTGAGAGAGACAGTTCAAATGCTAGAATAGAACACCCTGGAGAGATCCAGACAGAGGGAGATGGACTCTCTCAACCCAAGAAGAAACTGAAGGGAAAGAAACAGATCGAATACGAGGTCCCAGGGCACCATTAGAGAAGCAAAGATCAGCAATCACTGCACTCCAGCCAAGCTGCCTGAATTCGTGCCTGAGATCCACTTGAGTGACCAAACCTGCGCCGAAGCAACTGGCTTGAGTGGCCAAAGCGTGGAGCTGAACAGCCCTGCATGCAGCTTGCCCGGAACCAGCCCTGCACGTGACCCACCCAGAGGCACTGTGAATTCCCACTGCAGCCACACTGAGGTCAGAGGCCGGGGAGCCCAGTAATTCTCGGGGACCAGCATCAACACATGGTGAGTGATAGGAATGGAACCCTCCTGTGGGAAAGGGGCAAGCAACTAGACAACATATAGGAGTTGGGCAGGAAAGCCCTGGCTCTGTAAGGAAGAGGCTTCAATTGGTTGCTCCCCTTGCAGAGAAGATTGGTGGAATCTGTTTGGACTGGGCTGGGACCCAGTGGGTCATCACAAATCAATTGGTTCCCTGAGAGCAGCGCACACTGACGCAGTGAAGGTCCGCAAAGGTCGACTGGCCCGGAGGGGAGGAGCCAGCGTATACTACCCTTGCTTGCACTTCACTCTCTGATAGCACACGACAGAGGGCAGAAGCCCCTAGCCTATGTGCTCCAGAAGAATCCTAACCAACAAGAAAAGGGGCTGGGAATTACACTATACACTTGTATGGAAGGAACCAAAAACATGATGAGAGGGAGAAATAAGAAAAAGCCCCCAGCCCCCAACCCTGAGAACATTGATCCAGGAGAGGTAAATATAAGAGATTGAGGGCCGCAAATATGAAACATCAAACACAACATCAGCGGACATAAAGAGCTATCTTCGGGACTTCGTAAACGAAATCAAAACTGAAATATTAATTCAAGTTAAACAAGAGATAAGTAGATTAATAAAAGAAAGGCTAGGCATCTCTCAAGAAGACACAGACAGAAGAATGGAGGAACACAAAAGGAGAGAAACATTCAATGAAGAATATAAAAAAAAACTAGATTTAATGAAGCAGATTCAAAGAGATTACCAGCAAACTAAAGACTCTATAGAAAGTTGGCAAAACTGCCTGAAAGGAACCAAAGATAGACTATCAAAAATTGAACACAGGATTGCAATGTGTGATCATGAAAGGGAAGATCTCTTAAAAATAACCAGGGAGTGGTAGTAACCATACAAAGGCTAGAGGACGACAAGAGGATCCATAATTTAAGAATAAAACATGTGAATGAAGAAGCAGGAGTCAAAACAGAAGAACTGCAAAGGCTATTCACAGAAATTATTAAGGAAAACTTCCCAAACATAGAAAAAGGAAATGATATGCAGATGTATGAAGCATACAGAACTCCAGAGACCTACAACCAAAACAGAGCTACACCTAGACACATAGTAATCAACATCCCAGAAATTCAATATAAGAACAGAATATTAAAAGCCATCAGAGAAAAGAAACAGATCACCTATAAAGGAATACCCATCAAAATCACGGCAGATCTCTCAACACAGAGCATCAAGTCAAGAAGACTTTGGAGTGAAATAATTCAAGCCCTGAAAGAGAACAATCTCCAGCCCAGATTGATGTATCCTGCAAAACTCTCTCTAGAAATTAATGGAGAAGCAAGATGCTTCCATGACAAAGAG